>LZPO01117348.1:76513-87552 GCA_001675575.1 Neotoma lepida
AAACACAGTTTTGATGTTAATGTAATTTATTAAAGCAGTGTTGCCTGTTTGTAAAGAATAACGTCTAATTCCTACGCACTTAGAAAACTGGTCCATCATCATCAGAACACTCTGGCACAGTTCCTACCACTTTTTAAGCATTACTTTANTACTTTGAGGATGTCTTCATATATAATAGTTTTCATCAAAATTGCTTTTTGATAGATTGATATTTTTCACATCCCACTGAATTGCTGATGTTTTTTTTTTCTTCGTCAACAATTATTTTTCTGGGGGTTGGAAAAATGGCTTAGAGGTTAAGAGTGCTTGCTGCTCTTGCAAGGACCTGGGTTGGTTTCTACCCGTTTTCAGCACCATCATTAGGCAATCGTAACAGCCTGTAACTCCAGTTACAGGAGACCCCATGCCTCTGGGCTCTGTGGGCACCTGGACACACATGGTGCACAAAAACTTACTAGCCTTGCACACACCCATAAATAAAAATAATAAATAAATCTTAATATTTTTAAAGAAAATATTTTTCCATTCACTCCAAAGTAATTTTTGCTATTTGACCCCTCCCCACTCCNAGAGTGAAATGTGCTTTTAGTGACTACTAGCAGGGCACAACAGTTTCGTGTAGGTGAAATGCACAGTGGTCTCATGTGACTTCACATGTACTCAAGCCTTCCCTGGTTAGTACAGGAAATCTTGGTACTCCACCCCGCTCCGTGTTTGGCATCATTGTGAAAGGTTCCCCTTAATGCTAACTATGATAATTATTCATTGTAAACTATGGATGGCCTTTGTCAGCATGCAAAATAAAACTTGGTATCACATCTTTTTTTCTGGAAAGAAATAGTAGAAGTTTTCATTNGAGCTCTTTAGGGACATTGAGTGCTGTGTGTGTATTGCCACCTTCAATTTCTGTGAGGAGTGGAGTGGTTTTAAAGGGACAGGGAAGCTAGTTTATGTAAGGGATTGGCATGGGGAAGTATGCACCTCAGTTGATTTGTTTTGGTCATCTATCCCAATTTATGATAAATGAAATATTTAAATGCTCTGACTGGAACTTAACATGGTTGATCATCTTAGTCTTTGGATGCAAACAGGCTTGATAGCACAGAGCTTTGGATAGGGACCTGTAGTGGATCAATAATTAAAGATCCAGAGAGTCAAACTGAAAATGCTGGCAAGAGTCCCACAAAGCAGGATATAGTTTGAGCTAATAGTTACCATTTTCATTAACACTCTTTNGTATGGTAACTTTGGAGAACACCCAGACCTCTCCAAGTCTTTAGGTCCATTCATCTCTGAACATTCATCCTTTGTTTGTGAAATTGGCACTTTTAATACCAAGCACCTATGAAAGATTTAATATTTTTCATCATTTTAACATATAGTTTCATTTAAAAAAAAAGAGGGCTAGGGGTGTAGATTAGATGTGCTGAGCATGATTGAAGGCCTGGGTTCAGTTCCTGGCACAAAGCCCAAAGGAAAATGTAGGTGTTAAAAACAGAAGTAAAGATTTTGAAGTCACTGTTGCAGGACACTAGAGACAGCGGTAAAGGGGACCAGTCATAGTTGCACTTTCCCAACAGCTACAAATTTAGGAGTGGTTAGGAGTTCACTGTATCCAGACTTCAAGTTTGGATGATGGCTAACCACCCCCCAGATGGTGACTGTAACCAACCAGAGCAGAGTGAGTTTAGTTTAACACATGTAGATTTTACAGATTCAACAAAAAAGGGCAAATAGCCCTTCATAGTTCTAATAAAACAAGAAACTTACCTCCTTCTTTCAAAATCTAGAACAGGTANTCAATTGCTTATTTACCTGAAAGGCAGATCTTTCCATCTTTGAAATTGTTTTACGTATAAGACTTAATTTTCCTAATACCTCAGCTGACTCTTCATGTATACAGACATAATAGGGTTCTACGATGGTCATAATAGTGTATTTGAATTAGCAAATCCTAACACTCTTCGGCCCTGTTAGCCACCCTTTGTCTTANGCAGCTTAGTTTCCTCAGGCTGCAAGATATTACCAATCCTGAATGATTCAGCTTTTGCTGTTTTTCAATGACTTTCTCTCCCATTTTCAAGAAACTGTATTAATGTGTCCACAACTAGGAAATTTTGGTGTTATAAGAAGTATTTTCAGAGGCTTCTTAAAATACAATTTATACTTAAAGTATCTTTTGAAAAAGATCTGGTTCCTGCATGGGTACAATTTGTGAAAGTAGGTTACCCTCGTCTAGCTTAGAGCAAACGTCTTCCATGGGGTTCGTGTGTGAGTGGCAGGCAAGGGCTGGGGTTTACTTTAATAATCCACAGTATTTGCAGTGCCTTGGATTTCACCTTCAGGATGTTATTTTTGGTTCCCTGTAATACCACAGAGGTTATTGTGGCCACACATGTGGGTTCAAAAATTTGACAGAATTTCTGGTACCAAGTTGGCCCAAATTACCAGACCAAAAATATGCATTTGCTTGCACTGGTCCTTCACTCTGTCTTTTAAAATATTGTGTTTTAACCTTTCCAAGAGCAAGCCCCCTGGTAAGCACATTTCATCTAGTTTAATATTAATTTGCAGCTTTAGTTTTGTTTGTTCTAGATGCATGGACATTTATTAAGGCCTTTCCTGAAGAAAGGGACTATCTCGTGAGGTTTGTGCAAGAAACGGGAGCTTTGCACACTGTGAAGATGTGACCAAATGAAGTGTAGAGGGAAAGCTATGGAAAGAGTAGAGTGCATTCAGAATGAATGGCATGGAAAGGAGTGTACATTGCAGGGCTGTGCAAGAGGAGGACTGCAGGATACAGGCTGTTTTTGAGGAGGAAGCTTTGGGGCCTTTGAGGAATGTGTTTGAACACTGTCAGTTACACAGAAAGTGGAAGGAGGTGGAACTGGACTGTTAGTTTGGGATGTGTCTGGTAAGAGCTTGCTTAGTTAAGATGGTGTAGAGCATAACTGTTTATATTTTCAGTTGAGAGAGGATTACATTGAATTGCTAGTTTCCGGACATTGTGTAGCCTTGAAATAGAGTGGTGAAATATTGGAAGAGATGGAGACCTAATTAGAAGCTGTGGATGACAGTCCTGGTGAGAGGCAGTGATGACAGCTAGACATTGTAATGGTTGAGTGTAATCCAGTAAGTAAAGGAGGAGTGAGGAATCAAAGCCTAGGACCAAGGTTTTAGCCACANCCCTTTCACAAGGGAGAAGACTTTTCCTGTTTCTCATAATACTTAGAGGAGCATAACTAAATGCTCACTGCCCCAGTTTGCTTCAAGCTAGCATGCACTTATACTTACTTATTGTGATGCTTGAGACTGAAATCCAGGGCTTGTGCATGATAGGCAAGCATGCTACTCTTGAGCCATATCCCCAATCACAGTATGTGTGTTTTTAATGTGATAATTGTGCAAAAAATAGATCTTTTTCATCCTTTATATCTATCCCTAGAAGTGTTTTGGGGGTGAACTGCTGTGTGCTTAAGTAGTGTGTTTTTCAATTCCTCGTATAAAATGAGACATTGTATAGTTTTCAGGCTACAAGGCTTAGGCTTTCAATTAATTATTTAATTTGTGAGAGTCTCAATAGNTAGCTATTATAATCTATTTCAAATGAAATGTTTACTTTTTCCTGAGTAGATATTTTCATATTTGTCATTGTTCTGATCTTCCTACTGTTGTAAGAGCTCTCTGTAAACAACCAGCTTAATAGTCAGTATTCATAGGTTTTCTTAGTTACCATTCTGTCCCCTTACAGGTAGTTTGGTAATCTCTCTGCCCCTGAAGATTTTTTTTCATTCATTCCAGTTGGTCTTTACTGAGTTAATCTTTCTCTTTTCTTATCATAAATTCCTAATGTTATATATTCATTGAATTAAATACAGTTAATTAAATATAAAAATTAAAAAGTAGAAAATACCCCTACTAATTTTTGTTCTCTATAAGGGTGAAAATATATAGTAGAATTTCAAAGCTTGCATGATCCTTNCTCCCTTAACTCTCAGCACTCAGTGAAGAGGCAGGAGAATTACCATGAGTTCCAGGACAGTCTGGATGGTATTATACAACGTTCCTCAAAAACAACAGAAATAGGGAAATCAACCCCAATCCTAGATGGTAATGTATGTTAGTTGAACAACAGCCTGTCTGTGCTCAATTCATCAGTGATGGGTGGGCTCACAGTGGCCTCAGTCATAGTGGGCTCTCAGGGTCTCCTTTTGGCAGGAGATGCTTGGGATCTACACTTAGCAACAAGCTTCACCCTTAATAGACTAAAGCTGTACCACTGAGCCATACCCCAGCCTGAGTTTTGTTTCTAGATAGGGGCAAGTTTGAACCTTTGCCACATCCTCTGTTACTCCAACTCCTTCAGTGTACTTTGAGTAGATAGATGATGAGTACTTTGAGTCTCATGGTGATAATCAAGTTTACAACTTAAGTAGCTCAGGATTCTCATGGATTCAGGAGTGATAACCTAGAATAGGCATGTAATCTTGGGTGTTCTGGACTCATCAAAGTTGTCTTGCTTCTAGACAGTGGAGGGCATTTTGTGATGCAGACTGTTAAGGCAGAGTTTCAAATTCAGATTGCCCTCATTAAATGCTTTCCATAGCTGTCATTGATGTAGATTTAAGCTGGTGAATGGTAGTTCCAGTATTCAGGTGGCTCATGTCTTTTGGAAACCATTTTCATCTTTCATTTTTGTTTTGACCAGATTACCCTTTTCTTATTTTCTCATTTCTGATCAACGATGAGCCCTTCCCTGTTCATATTCTCTNTNTGTGTGTGTGTGTCTCTGTCTCTGACTGTCTGTCTCTCCTTCTCCCTTTCTTCTGTCCTCCTTTCCTTTCTTCCTTCTCCCTGCCTCACTCCCTTTTTGTTACAGGATTTTCTAGTTTTGTTAGCTTAGATGATAAATCAGTAACTACCATGTCAAAATTAAGGTCTTAATACTGAGAACAGGAAATGTTGGTGTCTCTCTGTATCTGAAAATGCCAGAACACTTTGCTCATCCTTTCTTGTAAGTACAAGAGGTAATGCTTTAACCCTTCCCCTTTNTGATATGATGCCTGATGTAGTTACCATATAGAAAGTACGAAAGTAGATTCTCCTCACCTTCAGTCATAGCTCCAGCATCCCTGCTCCCAGCATACCTGGCCCCATATCGTTCCCAGCATTAGGATCCTCCTACCTATTAACATCTTGAAAAGAGAGCCAGGAGGGATTCATGTCAGAGGGTCTCCGATGTGGACTTGTTTCTCTTTCCTTCTGAAAGGATCAGTCATGATTCAAGGTAATCAGCATGAAGTAAAGGGAGTTAACTGCATCCTTGTTGGTGTTGAAGTGTGAATGTCATTGTATTTAGTGGGTTGTGGAAACTAAAAACAATAACAATTTTTAAAAATGCTTTTTTTCATGTATGTAAGATGAAATATTTCAAGAAATATTTTCATAATATTTTATTAAATCTGTGCTTGGACTATTACCAAACCCTGTTACCACTGAGTCATCTAGCAGCCTGTGAGACAAAGGCATTTAATTTTTACATGAGATACTAACACAGGTGGTCACATTTTTGGCATCAGAACATGTTCTGGAATGCTAAGAGCTATTTGTTCACAGCTCTTTTCTTCAGTGAGTGCTCGTACATCATCAGTGGATTATCTTTATCTTTTAATTGTGAAATGACAGGATTTTTTTTGTGGGGGGGAGAGCAGGAGGGTGGTTCCCTGCCTTCCAAAATGCCTTTATATTAAAATCTGATTAGAGTCTCATTGTGTTCTTGCTTTCACAGCAGAAATCTGCTGTAAATTGCNTTAGATGAAACTGAATAATAACTATGGTTTGATTTAAAGTATTAATAAAATCTAAATTTGTACATAAGGCTGTAGGATTTCAGGATTTCAATTTAGTGAAATGCCAGAATAAATTCCTTGTGTTTAGTGTGAGGAGTGTTTCATGAGAAATGCTTTTTAACCAAATTAGGACAGANGTACATATCACACTATTTACAGAGTCTAATTATTAAAACCTGTTAAATTTCATATTTAATACCTGTGTGTCTCTTTGTAAATGAGTTGCTTAGGCTTATTGTCAATGTTGAATTTATGTATTATGGATAATTAGTTTGCAAATGCTGGTATGATTTCAAAGTAGCCATTCTTTTTCCCTAGTCTCTGTGAATCNTAGAGATTCCTTTTTGTGCATTAGAGACAAGATACCTGGTGGATTCCCCCAGAAGGCTGGGCTACATCCTTACATTGGGGTTACCTCTCAGTCCTATAGAAGTGAGATGACCCATGAGTTGTTATTGAACTGGATTACTGATTGTTCTAGCATTTGCAAGAAAAATGTGAACATTTAATTTTTTTTCATTCTTCAGTCTAGGTTTGAATTGACTCTGGGGCCTTGTTCATGCTAGGCAAACACCATGCCATTGGCTTACATTCCAAGCCCACATTTTTATTTAGAATGGGGATAAAAGTTGTTTTGTTTTTGTTTTTGTTTTAAACATATATATTACCTCTGTTAAATGATATTTCATTGTTAAGGGGGTAGTTTACTGGTAGGAGCAGCTATTTTTCCCATGTATTAAATAAGTGGAAATGGAAGCTTATTTTACAAACACTTGCGATAAAAAAAAAGTCACCAAGTTTTTTTGGGTGTACTTTGCAACACAGATGTCTAATCTGTTCATTACATAATTTTCAGGTTTTATCTAAACACAAAATTAGAGGATTCAGTATTAGCAGCTTCATATAATTTCACATTCTTCAGTTCTAAATTGTTTTAAATTTTGAAGGTTTTGTGTATGCATGCATGTACATGTGCATATGCATGTGTGCGTGTGTGTGTGCATGTGTGTGTGTGTGCATGTGTGCATCTGTGTGTTTATAGAGATTTACTGTTCTAACTAATTTGCTCAGGGACTATTCTGCTGGTTTGGATTGGAGCTGCAAGCTTTGTTTCAGTCATAATTTGGTGCCTCTCTGCTTCAAGACTCAGTTGTTTTAAAATTTTCACTGGAGGGGTTTGTTTGACTCCTGTAGATGCTGAAAATGATAAGATAATTTGTATCATATCAGTAAGTTCATCTTTCTGTGTTATTAATGCATACTCCTCATGATTCAATTGAAAAATAGCCCTGCCCAGAAAAAAAAAATCCCCTTTTTGAAATCTTTCTGTAAATTTGTTTCTAATTTAGAATGACATTTGTCTCTGTTGTACCCTTCCGTGTCTGAATCTCATTGACTTCCTTAATTCACCTCTGATCATGCCATGCCATGCCATGCCATGCCTCAGTTTGTTCCTTCACTTTCCTTTTCTCCTTCTTGGCTTCTTGCCTCCCGGTTCAGAATGTTTTCTGTGCTTTTGCTTATTGCATTCTGAATGGTATCTGGCACTTTATGAAGTGATGGATGAGAAAGTTATCAGGTTTGTTTTCAATTAGCTCCTGATCTTCTGAAATGATTCTTCAGATAGTTTTTGATAATGATGAGTGCATTGTACCATGGTTAAAAATAGCCTTGTTTCCTGGTGTGTCTTGGAGGTTTTGCCAGGGCTCCAGTTAGAGAAAATCAAGTGATAAACCTAGATGACGGGGGGGATAGGGGGCAAAAGAAATTCTCTAGGCAAACAAAGAACAGGTGGCAGAGGGGTTGCAGTCAGTGTAAGTATGTCAGAAGTGGTTCAGACATACATGGCAAGCAAGCCTAATATGGCCTGAGAACATAAAATGAAGTACTACTAAATTTTTACAAACTGGAAAACATAGAAAGGCTGGCCATTTTCACGTATAGATGTGAGATGAAAAAGAAATGAGTTTAAAATGATGTTTTCTCCACAGTTGATTAGTTTGTTGTATATTTGCTATTACACCTGTGCTCACTACTCACCATAATCAAGAAATCACGATTACAGCCAAGAACAGAAGTCATGCTTCAAAGGGAGTGCTTGTCTTCACCACCACACAGATGGTAGACTCACTCCTGTGTCAGCCAGACCCTGTCATTGTCTTTGTTGGCGTCCTTGTATTGCTTGTGGTACCCACCTTAGCCCCTCACAAACTGTGTATTCAGAAATCTTTTGGTGTGGGTGGGGGTGCTGGAGATTGGATCTTGGGCCTCACCCATGCTAGGCAGGCACTCTAGCCCCGAGCTCAATCTCTCTTTACTTGTTATTTTGAGACAGGGCCTTTAAATTGTAGAGGCTCATCGAGAACTTCCTCTGTAACCCAGAGTGGTGCTGGACCTACTACCCTCCTGCCTCAGTCTCCCAAGATTTTGGGATCACAGGCCCAGACCACCAGCCCTATTTTTCTGTCAGGGAACTTAGGCTGAAGAAAGATAAACATTGACAATTTTCATCAAGAGCTTAAAAAAATAATTCAGAGAGTTTAGTTGAAGAGTTGACACAAGATGACCCANTAGCAGCTGTCAATACATGACTCCGAATTGTGGCAGGAGACTGGAGAAGGAGAGGGATTCCTTCCTTGTCAGCTGATTGACTGCTTTAACATAACTGTATCAGGTCTGTATAGAATATTTTTAGGTAGAAAGGAAGAGAGTCTTATATGAATAAAAAGTTTAGAGTAATGGCACTGTGACAGGCATATTCACAATTATTGAGGGAATAAATTTGAACAAGTAGAATACTAGATTAAGTATTTTTGAAGTTAGATTGGTTTGAATGTTTTACTAATATAATTTTTAGTTTGAACTTCTCAATTTGTCTTTCTTTTCAATACATTTTTCTTCTTCCTTGCAGACCCTAGTCAATTCCCTATTGCAAATAAATAAACAAACAAACAAATATTTAAAACAATCACATTGAGGCAATGCTATATGTATTTGAGATAAAAAAAAATTAGAAAAACCAAACCAAACCAACCCCCAAACTCCATAACTACAAAACACAGCTGTATCTTTCCCAAACTCTCTAAACAGTGCTTCAGAGGAATTTTGGCTTTAAAAATTTAGATTGAGCTGATATCAGTAGTGTTTGTTTATCTATTTACATTTGGTAAGCTAGGTTCAAACCAAGTCTGGTATTTCATTGTAAATATGGTGTTTATCACTTTTACTATTTCCTGATAATGTATTCCTTTGTTAGAGTAAGTTAGCAACCAAAATGTACAGGTCTGATTCACTTAATCAGTTCGTTGGTCTAGAAGGTTTTCTGGAGACTGACAGTGGCAAGGAGGCTTCTTTAATATGTAGTGTGCACGGCATTATTAATGCTAACAGTTGTTGTGCTTTAATCCCCTAGAATGATTGTTTGGGGCCAGCAGGAGATTTATTAGGAATGTATCCTGTGAAATTGTGTGTGTATAAGCTGCTCCTTAGATTGTAAGAACGCTATTGGAAACTGTTTAAAAGTTTTAGCTATAATTGGTAGGGACATATTAACTGTGCTAAAAGAAGTGTGTGTATATGGTTGGCCCATGCGCCTTAACCTTTTTATCATTTATCTTCTTGTATTAATGGCACTGAATTATTAATTCATGAGCCTGGGTGGGAAGAGCGAAGGCACCATTTAAATGTGTGGCAAATTTATCCTTATCGCCAGAGACATGAAAAAAAGTCATTTTGTGTTATCTGTAAAATGGAAAAGACATTTTAAAATTTCATTTACAGTAATCCACTTTACTTCCAGTAAAACACCTAGATTACTACTACCATAATATAATGTTCTTATTAAAAATTTGTAACCTTCTCTCCTCTTTGTTTTAAGTGTATAATATTGGTGGAAAAGTTTAGTCTTCATTTTCTTTAATGTGATATCTGTTGTAGTTNAAGATATTACATTTATGAATTGTGTGTTAATGATTTGCTGCGTTTTAGTGGGCATTATATATGCAGAAAGTCACATTTGCTGTTAAAAACAAGGGTTGGTTGTGGATATAGGAATAAAGAACTTTGAAAAGAATTCTTTTCAATTAACAGTATATATAGTAATTAATACTTCATGGTTATTTGGAGTTAGGTTAGTGATTTGGCCTTGTAGAATTTTTAGCTTTCTCGAAGAAAGTCATCAAACTCGAGCTTAGCAGTTTTTTACTTAACACAGGTGTAACTGGGACAGATCTTGTGTCTCTCATGAGGGTCAGGAGTGCCAAGGCTCTGTGTGTGGGACACCACTTTTCCCAACAGNCATTTCCATCACATTAAGGGTAGAGTACCTGGGGTCTTCTCCAAACCTCCTTACTNTTCAGGCTCCTGTTACTCTTCTGATGGCCTTTTCGTTTTCCCATAGCAAACAAAGTAGTAAGATATGCAGCCACGGTGAAGTCCTTTGTTCTCTTTTAAGCCTCTCCCCAACACGGTGAGGGGTGCTTANGGATCTGCTTGTATGGAGATAGACGAATCTGTCTGTTCTTGTCGGTAGAATGGTGTTTTGTTTTGTTTTTCTCATCAGCATGGTTCATTTTCCTTTACCTGAATGTTCCGATTAATTTTCTAAAAACAGCAGAAGGAGGGCATTGGTAATGCAGGTAGACACTGATAGTCATGTGATCATTATAGGAATTAGCTGCATTCAGTCATTCTGGTTAGGCTGTGCATCTGAAGCAGGGTGGGTCAGCTGTGGCCAGCCTTCTTTAAGTAGGGAGTTTTGCTACCTAGCCATGCTTTTTATTTAACCTTTACCACTCAGTGGCCTAGTTGTGTAGTGGTGACAGAGTCTGTTGACTCCTAAACTATTACCTATCTGGTCCTTCATAGACGATGTTATCTGATCCCTGCTCTGATGCCCATGGAGTCTGTGCACGTAACTTGGTGGTTTTACTATTTCCAAATATAATTCATAACTTTAAACTCAGGAGATCTAAAGAATCACTGGCTATCATGGGTCCTTACCCTTTCACATCAACTTTTTGGTTTCTGGAGATGGGGTCTCACTGCGTGGTTCAGGCTGGCCTTATATGTGTGGTCTTTCTGCTGAGATTGTAAGGGGACCACTCTGCTTCCCCTACCTGGTAGGGTAGCCCAGGCCGGCCTTGTTCCAGCATCCCAAGTGTTGGGACTGCAGGTGTCAGCCAAGCATAC
>LZPO01117349.1:44200-54816 GCA_001675575.1 Neotoma lepida
TTACCTTTACCATCCCACTATTTGTCATGGGAGAGTGGCCCAGGACCTTGTTATGTTACCCTGCCTACCTTCTGTGAAAAGCTTTCATTACACAGATGATATAATGCTAACCTCTAAGTGTCTCATGGACTCAGAAAAGCATTTGAAAGTCATACAAGGGCAACCAAAGGAGTGACTTTTAAAATCAATTTGCACACGTTACAAGGACCAGAAATAACAGCTGTAAAATACTTGGGTGTGTTATGGTTTGTGAAGAGCCACATAATATCTGACAATATTACTAAGCAAAGCCTAACAATTGTCTGTACCTATATGAACACAAAACAGTTGCAGGTGTTTGAGGGATTCTGAGGCACCAGTACATTTCCATACCCACTTTGTTGAAGTGTCCTACCCTTCATAAAACTTAATTTAAAAAAAAGAATGAAGGAAAAGAATCCATATGGGATTCAGATCAAAATGCTAAGATGGGTTTTTGAACAAGGTTAGGTCTTTGTAGGACAGACTTAACAGCTCTATGCCTTACTGTTCTAGTGCTCTTTTGTGTTGGATGTAACTAGAAGCTCAGAGGGCTGCAACTGGGAGTGTAGTAGAAATGACATAAGTAAATAGTCCCTGAAAGATTTTAGTCTCCATGATAGAAAGAGGCATAAACTCAGTATATAGCAATAGAACAGCAATTGGTAGCATTGCACTGGGTGGACTCCATTACCAGTTTTACTTAAGTAACAATGAAAATGGCTTATCCAATTAAGAGTTGAATTGAAGGCCCTTGGGCCAAGCCTCTTTCTTTTGTGGCATAGAACTCAACTCTGGAAAAGGGGATACATATTTACAGCAATGAGGTACAGTGTCCATGAGCCCAGTCTTCAATACCTCACAGGCTCTTCTGGGACTAGTGTCATTTTAAGCACCTGAGCCTCCTCTAGCAATTGAGCCAACAGCCAAAACAGATTAGGTACCAAAAGGGACACTGCTCATCCCTGTAAATGCCTGATATATTGATGGCACAAGAAAGGGCACTAGATAGGAATGGTGGCTAAAGTAATACAAATAAAGATAGACACAAAATGGCTGGAGAGAGGAGAAGGACTGAGTAGCCATTGTCTGAATTAAGAGCAGCGTGAGTAGTAACTCATGAGACTTGGGCTATGACAATCTGTACTCACAGTAGGGCTATAACCTGAGACATGTCCACAGGTGGTCCATTGATTATGTGAGAACTCTTAGGTGCTAACTGAGCTACTGTGGGGAAAAAATGTAAAACAAATCCATAATAGAGTTCAACATGAGTCAGATCCTCTGGTAGTTTTCCACAGGAAAGCCCATAGCCTATTGAATTCTACCATTTTCCTTCAGGTACTTGAGGATTCTCACTGCCAGTATTCTCTTGAAATAAAGTGGTATTTTGCATGCTTCCAAAATATCTGAGGTCTGTTCTCAATTACAGCTGTTTGTAAACATTTTCACACAACTGAGCAACANACAAAAATGTATCACCTATAGCTTAGCTTTCTGGAATATTCTGGAAATTTATGCTGAAGTGCATCAAGCCCTTCTGTTGCACCTGTTGTTCAGGTTGGGTAGCTGGGCAGTCCTATTCTTCAGCTTTAGTCTCCAGTAAGTTTTCCTGGTATAGAGGTNCTAGATTCTTCTTCTGTCTTTTATAACTGGGTTTTATTCAAATATTCTTCCTAGTTTCACTCTCATCCTATGACTAGACATGTCTTATTCGTGTCATTTTCTCTGCCATTCACTCATGGGCCTATTCATAAACACTTCATGAGGATTTTTAAAATTAATCTAACACAATCCCTAACCTTGGAAAACTAAGATCCTTATACTTGAGGCCCACCTTGTTCCAGGGGTGACAACATGCTCATGATCCTTTTTCAAAGCAATATTCTTTTTGGATATATAGATGTTACCTGTGTGTAAAGTTCTTGAAAATGCAGGGAACATCAGAAAAGAGGGAGTAGAAAGATTATAGAAGCCAGAGGTTGAGAAGGAGTGCTGTACAATGCTGACTTATGGACAGGATGGTGCTGTTGCACTCATGAGCTCACAGCATCTGGGGCTTCCTACATAAGCCAGTCAATGTTCTAGCAAGAACAGAGAATGGACTCTTGAGGTCCCATTAGGCCAATAGCTGAAAATTATTGACCATTGGTGGCTGTGGGGGAGGGATATTCAGTTTTATTCAGGAATGTTGCCCATGCTCAGGTGGACAGCCCCACACCCATGCATACACAGGCAGTTCTACTTGGACTAAGTGCCTCATAAAGAAAAAAAAAAGACATAGAATTGGGAAGGAGATACAGGGGATGATTGGGAGAACCTGATAAGTTAGGCAGGTGATATGATTAAAANATATTTTTATACATATGAGAAATTCTTAAAGAATATATAAATAAAAATCTTAATGAAAAAGTTCCTGGAGTTGACTTTAACCCATTTACTGGGGAATCTGAATCATGTGGTTATCAGAGTGGAGCATTTGAATATTTCCTTCTCATACTGAGCTATGTTTCATTCCTCCAAATGGGATTATTTTAACCCTCATGTCCACCCCTATCTTCCCTGTTCTTGCTCAATACTTAGGTCCATCTTCCAGGTCCTCACTGCAGCATTCTTACTCTTCTCTAAAATTCCTCATCCATCATCATCACGAGGGCCCTTGGGTTTTCTCCTTCCTTTGGGAATGTCAAAGTAAAGGACTGTATAACTGTATTCAGTGTGAAGATTAAACTTCCCCCCAAGGCCTCTGTTTTAAAGAAAACTTAAGACAGTTGCTTAGAAATGTCACCATAAACTCACTATCACCAAAAAGAGTTTACACACGGATTCAATGCCTGATTTTGAGGTATGCTACTTTGTCCATGTTTAGCTACCATGTAGCTATCATGGTGTTTGCTTTCTAAAATATAGGAAATTAGAGAACTGGTGAAAATATATTTGAGAGTATATTTTGCCTTAAAAGGAAAAAAATGACCCTCCCAAAAAAATAAAGCAAAATGCCACATGTGGGTTTCAGAAAAAAAAAGTTATTCCAAAGACAACCAGGATATGTAGCTGGTGATGATGGAGCAGGCATTAGATTATTTATCTCTGTTGACTTCGTAGGGAAGTAACACTTGTCAAAGTAAACAGACAAGGCTGGGCTGGGCACAGGAAAGCATCTTGCCAATATCTCAATATGTAAGAAAACGTCTAGATGTAAAAAGTCATTGGCAGGTAGCCATGCAAATCTGCCTTTCTGTTCTATCAATCTGAACTCTAAATACCCAGTCACAGGTAGTCTGGCCCTCTTCTCAAGTCCATTCAATATATTGCATTTCAACCTGGTCCCAGTTCCTCTAGCTTCCAACCCCATCGCCTCTTTCCCAGTTAATAATTTTGATCCATTCTGAAGATTTCCTCTGCCCCCAAATTCAATCCCTCCTTTGTGGATGTGAAATGTCCCCTGTGCTGGCTAGTTTTATGCCAACTTGGCACAAGTTAGAGTCATTTGGGAAGAGAGAACCTCAATTGAGAAAATGCCCCCACCAGACTGGCCTGTGGGAGTTTCCAGATTACTGTGAATGATTTCATTCTTAGGCAGGTTGTCCTGGGATGTATAAGAAGCAGGCTTTAGCAAGCCATGAGGAACATCCAGTAAGCAGAGTTATTCCATGGCCCTGCTTCCAGATTCCTGCCTTGAGTTCCTGCTCTATCTTCCTTGATCTTACAACTCTAATATGAAATAAACCCTTTCCTCCTCAAAGTGCTTTTGGTCATGGTGTTTTATTAAAGCAATAGAAACCCTAAAGCATCTAAGCTCATATGTTTGAACCATTGGTCCCCAGCTGGTGATGCTGTTTAGGAAGGTTGTGGAGCATTCAGAAAGTAAAGCCTCACTGGAGGAGTAACTGGATATCCACTGGAGTGGATAACTGGAGGTGGGCTTTAAGATTTTATAGCTCTGTGAACTTCCTGTATACCTTCTCTACTTCCTAAGCACTGATGCCATGTGACTAGCCAGTTCAATCTCCTGGACCATGATGGCCTCTATCTCCTCGAACTGTAAACCCAAATTTTCCTCCCTTAAGTTGCTTTTTGTTAGTTATTTAGACATAGCAATAAAAAACTAATACATTCTCTTTACAAGTTATGGCACTGACTGACATTCATTCAGAAGCCCTCTCTTTGGATGCTCTGGGTAAATAGCTTTTCCAGTTATGTATGGGCACTGGATACTAGAATGATGCACCCATACAGTAAAAGATAAAACAGATAGCCAAATATAAAATGTCCTAAATAAGCTAACATTTATTTTTCTGAAAAGATTAGCAATGACAAGAATTGGTGTGATCTACTGCCTCTGTTTCTACCTGGGATCTTATGAGATTTACCAAGGGATGGGAGAAGAACCAGAGAAACAGAAATATGATTTGCTGCCTACGTGATGAATTTGGAAACTACATGGACTTTGTGGCTTCCCTTTAGTTTAAACAGCAGGATCTCCCAGCTGGCTCTTCTTGGCCCAGCTCTCAGTTGTTGGAGTCATTTCTACAAAGGACACTCATCACTTTTGGCTATTTGCTACAATGCGATTATTAGCTGGCAATTGATATAATAGATAAATAAGCTTTGAGGAAACAGATTTTATTTTCCTAACTCTCTCTTGTCAAATAGTCAGGTCTCAACCACTCCTTCAGAGCATGAAGTGAGTGATGAAGGAGGGTAAAGAAATCAAGAACAGGTGAGGTTTATGGAAAGATTTAATGAAAATGTTGCACTGGGCACCTGATATTGGGCAAGGAAATGTGTTGAAAGACTTTTAAGAGATGATTCTTAAGTAGGCTTGGCATCATCATCACTAGTGCTTAAAGCAAAAGCATTTTTGTTGTTGATTTGCTCTTTAGAAAATGCAAACAATTATTTACCTTAGTCTTACTGTGCAAAACTCCACCAAATTGTGTTTTAATATATATATTCAATATATATATTCAAGCCTTTTAATTCTACACTTGATCCTATCCTGAAGACACCATGTGATATAGACTACATATTCACTCATTCATTCATTCACAAATATTTTTGAGTACTTATTATATGCAAAGAACTAGACAGGGCACCAAGACTATTTAAGAAGGTAAATTAGACAATGCTTCTACTGTTGAGAGGTCCTGTAAAATGATAATACATCCCGCAAGATGCAGGTCATTGTTGAACTTAGCAAAAACTGTTTTCCAGGAAGCAATGGCATCAGAAGATTTACTCAAGTGGGTTGAAGAGCNACTGGCAGGAGAAAAATTGGAGATCACAAAGGCCCATGAGTGTTGCTAAACTTCTCAGGAAAGGCAACAGATTTGAATTGCTCACTCAGTGAAGTATTGGATTTTCTATCCAAGAGGTGAAGTGGTGTATAGGTCAAGCCTTCCTCCTCAGATATAATGTACAGATAGTGCTCGTATTAACCAATTAAACAGTTGAAGGAGATTTCTCCCAGTGGAGATTATATCCCACTGGTCCTTTGTGCTACTGGCACAGAATGATGGCCATCTTGGTAAGTCTTACTAAAGAATTTCTCTTCTCTGTCNACACATTTGTCCTCTGATACCACTGATTCATTGTTATGGTTTTGCAAGGTGAATATGAGTTCTAGGCTTTTAGAAGGCATTTTTGCTTGAAATAGTTGATGGGAAACCTGAAGACTGACGTTCAGTCTTGAATGTGGAAGTCAGAAAACAACCTNAGGTGTTGGTTCTCTTTTATTTGAGGATGCTTATACCAGGCTACCTCACACATGAGCTTCCAGAGATTCTCCTGTCTCCACCTTACATTTTACCATAGGTGAACTGGAATTACAGATTTATGCTACTGTATTCAATGTTACAAGGGTTCTGAGGATCTGAACTTGGGTCCTCATGCTTGTGCAGCAAGTACTTGACCCTCTGAGCCATTTCCACANTTGGTTTTTCGAGACAGGGTTTCTCTGTATAGCTTTGGCGCCTTTCCTAGAACTCACTCTGTAGCTCAGGCTGGCCTCGAACTCACAGAGATCCGCCTGCCTCTGCCTCCTGAGGGCTGGTATTAAAAGCGTGTGCCGAGATTGACATATTCTTAAGTTGTGTGTCTATTGGGCCGGTGCTGGAAAAATTTCATAAACACTATTAGTGACACCCTCCATTTGGAGTTGTTTGATCACAGTGTACATTTTTAACTGCATATTGCTTTATTTCTAGGACTTAATTCCCCCACTTCTCCAGTTAGGAACGTGATGACGGGTGTTTTACCTGTTACTGATGACTCTTGAGTATTAGCTAGATGANCTACCACAAGAATGTACCAAAAAAAAACATTGTATACACAAGTGAGTTTTGAAAATCAGGAAANTTGAATATGGCAGCTCCATTACCAGAGTAATGGAAAAGCCTGTGCAAATGTCTCCCAAGACACATGTTGGGATGCACAGAACAGAAAACACTGATCCACTGTGATGGTTAATATTGATTGTAACTTGAAAAGATCTAGAATCACCTAGCAGAAAGGACTCTGAACATTCCTATGAGGGAGTTTCTAGATTGTATTAATTAAGGTGAGACCCATCCTAAATATGAATAGTAACACTCCAACTGGAGTTGTGGGCTGAATAAAAAGATGAAAGCAAGTTGAGAACCAGCACTTATCACTTGTTTCTTCTTCACTGCAGGTGCCACATGATCAACTGCCTCATTCTCCTGTAGCTATGTCTTCCTTGTTATAATGGACTGTGAACCAAAATAAACTCTTCCTTCCTTAAGTTACTTTTGTCACAGCATATTTCACAGCAACAGGAATGAGAAAATAACTAAGACATATATCCAATCTGAATGTTCAAAAAATTATGGCTGGAGAAATGGCTCTGCCAGAGCATGTTACCACCCTTGTAGAGAACCTGAGTTTACTTCCCAGCACCCACACCAGACAGCTCCCAAACTGCCCGTTACTCTAGTTTCGAAACTCAGTGCCCTTTTCTGGCCTCTGAGCACATTCACATTCTCTTATGCATAGTCACACATAGACATAAGCAATTTTTTAAAAATATTCAAATCTTTAAAAAAAATTAAACTCCTTCTTGAAAGCATCCTGACCAATCAGAGCTGATTGACTCAGGATACAAGGACCCACATTTCTTCTAATTCTTGACTGTCCCCCAGTGTTGGCTTTGGTGAAATCATCACCCCAGGATGGCTGCTACCATCCCAAGCATTGCACACAGACATCACAATGTCCAAAGAGGGAAAGGAACAACTCTCACCATCTCTTTTTGTCAGTAATGAAGCCTGTCTCTGTCTCTCAAACCTTAGGGTACTTCTTTTATCTTGCCGGATGTAACTGTGTTAGTCACATTTCTAAAGCAATTTCTAGTAAGAGGAATGTGTCTTAAGGGTAGATTTAGACTAACTAGGATAAACTCTGGAACAGAGGGCCTTCTAGCAAGGCTGAAGGGTGAATAGCTTCTGGTGCACACCATGGCTATGGTGGAATTACTGCATTACCAGGGTGTGAACAGTTTGCAGACCAGTTGTTCTGCTATAGGGAAGAGAGAACAATCAGGTTCCTGGATCTCTTTCAATGAAAGGGTATATAGACCAGGCTAAGAGTGTTTAAAAAAAATGGCAAAGACCTGGTGTTCTGGGCTAGGAGTAATAAGGAAATGTTAGTGCAGCTTATTTCCTGTTGGGCACACATTTAAGAAAACTAACTAAAATCTTTCTATCCACAACAGACTCTGATAGTTCCTCTTAAGACCCTCTTGCCAGAAGAGTATTGCAAATTTCTTAAGGTTAGATTGAACTCATTTGAAAATAAACCACCAACAAATGAAATCACAACAGTAAGGATCCCTAAGNAATAGGCTAGGATGTGGTTAAGTGGAAAAGGAGAGGGGAGAAATAGTTAAGACATTCNTAAGATGCAAGAAAGACTAGAGGAGAGAATTTTAGCAGTACAGAGTCTTAGCTAAAAATCTGCATCTTGCCCTTTAAAACCCAAGAGAGAAAGCTTTCCCTCTCTATGAGACTCTTCGTGCTTGGCTATTACAGCATATCTTTTGCAACTAGACTGTAGCTTTTTCAGAGGTTAGAGAGAAAAAGGGAAGTGTTTGTATTAAGTACCTGGCTCAGCAGAAGTGATCATTTACTTCCACTTTTACTGATTTTTTTTTCTTTTCTTCCCTCTTAATTGACACATAATAACATATATTTATGAGGTACAGTATGAGGATCCAATACAATATGCACTCTGTGATAATCGGAGCAGGGTAATTAGCATTTCATTTCCTTAAACATTTATCTTTGCTTTGTGTTTGGAGCCATTGAATACACCTTCCTCTAGATCTTTATAAATGTATAATAAATTATTACAAACTTGAGTCACTCTATAATGTTGCCAACAGTGGGGTGTGTTTCTTCTATCTAATCCTCTTTTGGTATCCATCATCCAACCTCCTTCTGTTCCTACTCCCTCCAACACTTTGCCTAGGCCTTANTAATTGTTTTCTACTTCATCTTTCACCATCACAGTCNATCACTGAGAGGAGTCAGAGAAGGAGCTCAAGCAGGAATTGAAACAAAAATCATTGAGGAGCACTGCTTGCTGGCTTGCTCACTGGTTCATGTTCAACTAATTTCTTACACAGCCCAGGACCATCTGCCTAAGGAATGGTGCTGCCCATAGTGGGTTAGGCTCTCCTACATCAACTAGCCATCAAAGATAGTTCCCAACAGACATAGTGACAAGACAATATGATCAAGGTAATTATTCTTCATTGAGCTTCCCTCTTCTCAGGTGACTCTAGCTTATATCAGATTGACAATAAAAATAACCAGGGCAACCACTACATATAGTGTTGCAGTGGACATGAAAGTTTAGGTATCTCACGATTTACTGATTTCATTTCTTTTAGCAAGGATTCTTTGTACCTTATGACTCATCACAATTCTTTAGTTTTCATAAATCAATTAATAAACTAAGCATATAGCCTCAATGAAGAAAATAAAACAAAATGTAATGCTAAAACAATACTAAACAAATTATTATCCAGGCAATGTGGGACATATCTGTTAGTATTTTGAACTGCCCCTTGGGGACCTTTCCAGGATCTTGAGGTCATCTTATGTAAAGTCCCCTTTAAGAAAAAACTCCTCCTCCTTCACTCACTCTCTTCTCCCTCTCATCAGAGGTAGTGCGCTCTCTCTCTCTCTCTCTCTCTCTCTCTCTCTCTCTCTCTCCCTCTCTCTCTCTCTCTCCCTCCCCCTCTCCCTCTCCCTCCCCCTCTTCCTCTCCCTTTTCCTCTCCCTCTCCTTCTCCTCCCTCGCTCTCCCTTTTCTCTCCTCTCTCTCCCTTTAATAATAAACTTTTCACGTGGACATGTGTCTGCATGGTGTGAGTAACTTTCCACTGCTCCATGCTGCAGCCCACCCACCGCATCCACATAGCATGTCTCCCTCACACACCTGAGCACCTTGGCCCAACCCGCCAAGGCCTCTCACATGCTGTTTCATAACAATATCCGCAATCCCAGAATTTAGGAGGCTGAGGCAGGATGTTTGCAAGTTTAAGACCAAATGTGCAAAAAAAAAAAATGCTCTGCCATATTAAAAAAATATATTATAACTCTTTAAGATTTTAATCAAAAGGGACTTTTAGAATTTTAAGTCAAATTTCTGAATATTAAGTCAAGGGCATGTCATTTTATACCATCTGGCCTAACAAAATATGAAAAGCATATCTAGCTATTTCTGGTTATTTCCCAAACCTCCAATTTTGTTAGCATCACAAACTGACAGAGAAGATCAGGAGAGCTGCTTCAGAGGGACATCTAGAATGATTAAGCAGTTAGAGAGGTCATTCCAAAACAGATCAAAAATTATTATAGTTAATAGAAAGGGACTTAGATTAATAAACAGTAAAAACCAGCACTCAGCACTATACATCTTTTGTGTAGCAAGGTGTGAACACTTCTACTGGGAAGGTGTGAACACTTCTACTGGGAAGGTTTGGACTTATCAATAGCAGAAGCCATTTCTGGTCATACTGGTCACTAAAGGACATTTTGGCAAAGAAATGCTGGCATACTCCACACTAAAATCTGTCAGAAAGTAGGGGGGCTGGAGAGCTGAGAATGTAGGCCCCCACACACATCCCTGTGGATCTGATTAGCAGTACAGTTGCACCTGCTTCCATTGGACTCTGCAGCTTCTAACTGGTCCACCTTGATGAAACTGCCATGTCTCAGCTGCCAGAGAAAGAAAACATCTGCCCCTTGTCAGCTTCTTTATTGGGATTATGTCCTAACCCAGGCCTCTATAATAGAGAATTGTGCCACACAAGAAAAGATGGCCAGATGCTGGATAAACAAAATAATTAATGAAATAAATGGCCTCTCATGTCTGTGCTTTGGGGCATCTGGTTATTTCGTGTTTAAGGAAAATCTGAGGCTGGGGAGATGGCTCAGCAGAGCTTTCAAGAGCATTTGCTGTACCTGGAAAGGACCCACATTTGGATCCCAGGATTCACACCAGGAAGTTCACAACCTGCTGTAAGTTCAGCTCCAAGTCATCCAATACCCTCTCCTGGCCTGTGCAGAA
>LZPO01117350.1:3794-19088 GCA_001675575.1 Neotoma lepida
GCTCATCTAAATGCCAAGGAGAGAGCCTTGGCAGAGACCAACCCTGCTGACACCTTGATCTTTGTGAGGCAATAAATACATTTCTGTTTTTCAAGCTACCCAGAATGTGTTATGGCATCAGACTGAGGAAGATGAAGATGAGAGAAAACAAGAGGCTGGGGTAGGCTCACTTGGGACTTAGAAATGACACAGAAACTAAGTTTTATGCCTGTGATGGCTAATCTTGGTTGTCACCTTGACTGCATCTGGAATCAACTAAAGCCCAAGCTGCCAGGCACTCCTGCAAGGGATTTTCTTGACGAGATATTTGAAGGCGGGAGACCCAAGCTAAATGTGAATAGTCCTTTCTAGTGACAGCCTGGATAAAAGGACATAGAAGAAGAAGGGTTTGCCTGTAGCCTGCTTGCTCTGGCAAGTTCATTATCCTGTTGCGGCAGCATTCCTTCACCAGTATTAGAACCAGCNTCTTCAGGATTCCAAATCTAGACCAAGACCAGCAGCTGTCCAGAAACCCTCCAGACCTACAGCACTAGA
The DNA here is from genome assembly GCA_001675575.1 of Neotoma lepida. Taxonomy (NCBI): domain Eukaryota; kingdom Metazoa; phylum Chordata; class Mammalia; order Rodentia; family Cricetidae; genus Neotoma; species Neotoma lepida. Next base: position 4,329 of record LZPO01117350.1, read on the forward strand.
CTGGAACTACTCAGATATCCAGCCTTGTGGACTGAGCAGCTGCTAGATTCCCAGCCTCTCCGGTGTGAAACAGCTATTACTGGACTACCCATACAGCTGTGGGATAATCTTTTTGTATACTGTGAAGATGTGTCACTCTGGTTGGTNTAATTAAAAGCTGAATGGCCAATAGCTAGGCAGGATTTCCAGGCAGAGAGGATACTGGGAAGAAAGGTGGAATCACCAGCCAGGGGTGGAATAACCAGGATGGGTATAATGGAAATGAGGTAACGAGCATGTGGAAGAATGTAGATTTAAAAATATGGGTTAATTTAAGTTATAAGAGCTAGCTAGAAACAAGCCTAAGCTAAGGCCAATATTTCATAATAGTAAGCCTCCATGTCATTTTTTGTGAGCTGATNGCCCCCNAAAAATCCATTTACACCATACCACATTCTGTAAGCCAATCTAAATTATTAAATTTATAGTCTAGACTTAACCAGGCAGATTGGCAGCTTCTTCCCCTCTCCATCTGCCCCTGTGGNCCTGTGGTAACTAGAGCAGTCTTTTTGGCTGTCAGTGTTCTAGTTTTCTCTCTGGCTCTGTGATAAAATATCCTGATGAACGCAACATGGGGAGCAAGTGTTTGCTTGGCTTACTCTTCCAGGTCACAGTCCATGACTTCTGTATTCAGACATCATCATTTCAGTCTCCCAAGTAGGGCTGTCCTCACCTTTCCATCAACCCCCCTTGGTGCAGCCCTTTTGTCTGGAGCACTCCCCACCCTGCCTGGTACCTCATTCTTTGTATGCTAAGTTCTTACCACCTCTCTGGCCATTAGATTCCCTTTTAAAGGTCACTATTGTGACTTGGTTCTGAATTAGGGGCTGAATTTCCCCCATCGAGTGCTCATCATATAGTGTACTTGAGATTCTTATAGTTAATATGCTAGACAAAGACAAAACCCAGGTTTGTCTCACGCTTTGTAAATATAAATTGAGGCATTATTATTCACTGTGTTTTGGAAAGGTTACATTTGCACTGCTTCAAATTTCACCAGATGCTCATTCATCTGACTAGTCCACTACATCCATGTAGTGGAGTGATAAACACAAGTAGAATAAATGAGAAAATGAGTGTCTTTGTCAGTGTTAGGCTATAAAAAGACATCATGACTATAGCAACTCATAAAGGAAGACATTTAACTGGGGCTTGCTTACAGTTTCAGAGGTTTAGTCCATTATCAGCACGGTGGAAAGCATGGTAGCATGCAGGCAGACACAGTGCTGGAGGAGTTGAGAGTTCTACATCTGGATCAGCAGGCAGCANGAAGGAAGAAGACACTGGGACTGGCTTGAGCATTTGAAATCCCAAAACCCACCCACACTTCCTCCAACAAGGCCACATCTACTCCAACAAGGCCATACCTCCAAATCCCTGTCAAGTAGCATCACTCTCTAATGACCAAGCATTCAAATATACAGACCTATGGGGGCCACGCCTATTCAAACCGCCACATTCTACTCCCTGGCCACCACAGACTTTTAGCCATAACATAATGCAAAAATGCATTCAGTCCAATTTCAAAAGTCCTCGTTCATAATTTACCACAGTCTCAACACTGTTTGAGAGTCTGANGTTCAAAGTCTCTGTGGAGATTCATAGAAATCTCTTAACTGTAACCCCCTGTAAAATCAAAGTCAAAAAGCAGATCATATACTTCCACCACACAATGGTACAGAATTTACATTACCATTCCAAAAGGGAGCATAGTGAGGAAATTCTGGAACAAAGCAAGACCTAAAACCAGGAGGGCTGCAAATTCTGCATCTCACGTCTAATGTCAAAGCAGTCTTCAGGTCTCCAGCTCCTTTCAGCTTTGTTGACTGCAACACNCTTCTCTCTTGGGCTGTTTCTACACCTGGTCTGCAGCTCTCCTCAGGAAGTGTCCCACAGCTCTGGCATCTCCAACTTCTTGGGGTCTCCAAGGCAATCCAAGCTTCACCTTCACAGCTTCATGAAAAGGCCTCTCTGGGCCTCTACACAGAAACACCCCTGACACAGGCCTGGCCTCAGGGGCTTTCCCTAGTCATATCACAGAGGAAGATTCCATAACCCCTTTCTTATATCCTTGACTCTAAAACCAGAACCGCATGGCCAAAGCTACCAAGTTTTCCTACTTACTGGGGCTGGAACTTGGCCACTCAGTTTAATTACAACTGCATCAGCTCTTTGTTTCTGTTTTGATGGTTTCCTTCACTGCTTAAGCTTTTTAAAAAGTTCTTTTCACCAGTTGGAAGCTTACTGGATGGGGTCGTACCCTGAGATCACCACTCCTTTTATTCCATTTAAGATCAGGCTTTTCTTTAAACTTCTATTTCCTTGAGCACTGGATTTAGCTACATTACACTTCCTGGTGCTCATTTTCTCCTCAAACTGTACATTTTATATTTTTCCTTGGTTGCTTGTTTTCATTATAGATCTGAGTAAGAGTAACCACTAATAGTCACATAACAGAGTCAATACTATACTGCCTTGACATCTCCTCTGTCAATGCCATTAATTCAAAACTCTTCAGTTTAGCCTCAGGCAGATTTTTTTTTTTGGACAAGGGCAAAAAGCAGCCAAATTCTTTACCAACATATCACAAGAACAATCTCTAGGCCATCTATTAATGTTCTTCTCCTCTGAATCCTCTTGAGTCAAGCCATCACAATCTACATCTCTCTCAGCACCACTCTCTTCTATGCTCCTCTTAGTGTGGCCCACTAAGCCCCACTTAAAGCATCAATGGCTTTCCTAATCCAAAGTCCCAAAGTCCACATTCTACTAACAAACAGCATGGTCAGGCCTGGCACAGCAATACCCCAGTCCGTGGTCCCAACTTCTGTCTTCGTCCGTGTTCTGTGCTCTGAAGAGACACCATGACCATGGTGGCAAACCTTATAACGGAAAGCATTTAATTTGGGCTTGCTTACGGTTTCAGAAGTTTAGTCCATTATTAGCATGGTGGGAAACATAGTGGCATGCAGGCAGACACAGGGCTGGAGGAGCTGAAAGTTCTATATCTGAATGTGCAGGCAGCAGGAAGGAAGAGACTCTAGGCCTGGCATGAGCATTTAAAATCCCAAAGCCACACCACACTTCTGGTGACACACTTTCTCCAAGAAAGCCACACCTTCTCCAATAAGGCCATGCCTAATCCCTGACAAGTAGCACCACCCCCTAATGACCAAGCATTCAAATANATTAGCCCATGGGGGGCATTGCTATTCAAACCAGCACAACGAGTTAACACAGTATGTGTTACCTAGGGGTGGGAGTAAGAGAGTGTGTTAGGGCTGCACCCATTCTATCAGTGACTTTTATGTTGCTGTGATAAAATACCGTGACCAAAAGCAACTTCTAGGAGAAAGGAGTTCATTTTTGTTTACCATTCCAGAGGCTCATNATAGCAAGGAAGGCATGCCAGCAGAAACCTGAGACCAGCCTGGCACTCAGAAGCACAGAGATCACATTTCACCCCCACACAGAAAGCAGAGAAAGAGAGACAGAGAGATGGGGAGTTGGAGACAGAGAGAAGCAGAGAAGTGGGGGAGACAAAGACAGTGAGAACATGAAGTAGAGCCATATAAACCCCCAAAGCCTACCCCAGTGATATACTTCCTCCAGCAAGGTCCCATGACCTTCCCAAGCAATGGCATCGGTTGGGGACCAAGAGTTCAAGTACAGAAGCCTGTGGGGGACATTTCTCATTCAAACCACCACACTTATTGAATGAAAAAAAAAGAAAGAAAGAAAAGGAGGACATGAGTGCTCCTAGCTATGATGGAGGAGAAGGATTACTGTAGATATGTGGGAGAACACAGGTTGAGGCAGCTGGAAGAGTCCAGAGTAAATATGGCCAGACTAAGCTGGGCCATGTGGGGAGAGAGGGGGAAGGAGAACAAGAGAGGAGCCACCAACCAAGAGGGGTAGTCTGGATCAAGAGACTGTCCAGGAGACCAAAAGGGGTAAAAAGGACTGGCATAGCCAAAACAGCAGGATTATACAAGGAAGAGCCTCTGGGGGAAGGGCAGCCCAATCCCTGGGCTGGGGAGTTCAGGGTAGGGGGTGGGGTATGCCAGCCAGAAGGATCCTGTAACAGGTAGCGACTGAGGGATGCTGGCAGAACCTGGCAGCCAGTGTCAACTTTGGTGTGTTAATAGGTACCTCTTAGCCTTTTGTCCCTTGTTTGAGACCTAACATCATCCTCATGCCAAAGAGGCCACAGAGCACAGGGAGATGAGGAGGTCTGGAGTCACCTAGGGAAACCGGTCTGCTGCAAAGGGCCTTGAAAATCCAGAAGGAAAGGAAGGAGAGGCAAAGTTAGGCCCTGGGACAGGTGTTCCTAGGCGTGGTCTAGATTCTAGGCCATGCTAACAATATTGTATGCACCTCAGGAAATAGAGGGCAGAGGTAGAGGTGTCCATTAGTTGAAAAGGGTTCAAATATAGCCAAATCCCCAAGGCATGGAGAGGTGAGGGGGTTCATAGAAGATAGAGACAAATGACAGCAAAGGTGGGAAGAAGTCTGAACCTGGAGTGTGGCTCCTGGGTGCATTCTACTGCTAAGGACACAGTGGAATGGACTTCCTGAGTTCTCACTGCTGGTGAGACACGGTTGTGCAATGCTGTAGGCTCATACTTCCCTATTGGAGATGTTGAGTCTTTGGTTTGCCTTCTTGCACATCAGACCTTTCAGAAGGCTCCAGCAGGCACTTTCCAAAGGAAAGACTTTTCTCTCTGTAGGTCTGGGTTCCCACAAATGGAATGTCACTAGTCAGAACAGGCAGTTGGCAAATCTAAGAAATTAGTAGAAATCAAGACTCATAGTCTCGAAAATAATTAATGTTGTCTTCTAATCTCTTTTCTCTGGGGGAAACTTTGCATATTGCTTAAAAGAAATGTCATCTACACCTCACTGTTTCCAGAACCCGGCTGTGAAGAACAGCATGTTTCTTTCAGAGCACTGCAAAAGCNTCCTTTGAGGGGCCTCTCCCTTGCTTTCCCAGGCAAGTCCATACATTTCCCTGCAGATATGATGCCANATTTACNGACATAATGTAAAGTAGCCAGGAATGGTCAAGGGTGTGACGGGTGACTTCNAGAGGATAAGAACCTAGGTTCCATCACCATTGTCCTCCCACTGGCAGCAGGCACCTGAAGGACAGTGACNGGGACTAACAGTAGATAGGAACACAAACATCTTCTTGCAATGGTGTCACATGGAATACAGGCAATGTGGGAGGAATATTCACAGAATAAAGTGGGGTGGGGTCAGAGGATTTTGAAAGAGGAAACAGAAATAGGCAACAGACAGGGAGCATCAACTTGCTGTGTGTGTAGGGGTTTTGTTTGGTTTGGGTTTTGCTGTTCTGAATCAAACCGTGGGACCTGCCATACAGACATGGAGACACCATGAAGACTTTGGGGATCCAGGCATTGAGAAGAGTTATATGACACTGAGTCTGCTCAGGACACAGCAGAATATTTCTGAAGTGGCAACAGGGAGCACCAGGAAGGAGCATTAAAGCACAGACAACAGACACNGTGGCAGCCTCTTCCCNCACTCAGTAAGGTGCACCTGAGTCTGCTTCAGNGGCATAATGAACACAACAGCGTGTTACAGGAGATGGGTACAAATACCACTACCCTCCAAGGTTCTTTGTGAAACAGTGAAAAAGTGGGTGGGGTAACAAAAATAAAATACTTTATTGAAGTGTGGGTGACTAAAGGAAAATGCACATATTTCCCCAAGATTCTCCTGGTCACCTCTTTACACAGTATCAGAAATTTGAATTTGGGGCCGTTAATATCCTTGATTCTGTCATTTCTACCACTTATGCAAGAGATTAGGAGATTCTCTAGCCTATAATTCACTTTCAGTTTAGTAATAGCAGCAAAATAGTTGAGTCTCAACCTTACCATTCTGGAGAAGTTACTACTTCATAAACCCCACACCTATAACCAGGGCTTCTGGTCAACATAGCTCCTCATTCTTAAATGTAAAATATGTAAAAGTTCTTTGATGTTGGAGGTCTTGTGACCTTTGATATGAAACTCAGAATGAGAAGAAAAGGGGTGTTCACTAAAGCAGCAATCACAGTTTGGGGCCATGAAAGACAATTGCATGTCCCTAAAATAAATCAGGATGCTCAAAAGTCTGATAATAAAAGCTTTTTTATTAAAAATGTTACATCTGACCCTATAAACCTATAGGTNGAAGCCAAGTGTNTTGACACAAAACTGTAAGTCCAGCACTTTCTAGGTGAGGCAAGAGGATCATGAATTTGAGACCCTATCTCAAAACCAAACCAAAAATAAATGGTATAAAGTAGAAGATACATTGGAAAAAATATCCAGAAAATAGATCTTTTGAAGTAGACCCTTTTTGAAAAAGATGAGGCAAGAGATAGAAAATAAGTAAGACAAAACAAGAAAACAAACTAATTCAGTGCTGGTAAGAAGGCTTTGTGGGTAAGAATGACTATTGTGAAAACATAAGAACCTGAGTTCAGATCCTGAGAACCTAAGTTAGANGGAGGAGGAGGAAGCCACAACTGCTATCACCAGGTATGGTGGCACATGTCTGTAACGTCAACATTTGTGGGCAGAGGCAGGCAGATGCCCTGGGTGGTGGAGGTTGGCTGGCTAGTCAGTCTTTCTGAAAGGGTGGGGCTCTGGGTTCATTGAGAAATCCTGTTTCAAAAAATAAGGCAGGGAAGTGATTGAGGAGGATAGTCCAGTTTCAATCTCTCCCACCCACACATCACAGACATGCACACACATACATACACACATATGGTGCAGGGGGAGGGACAGGGAGAGGGAAAAAGGGAGAGAGGGAGAGAGGGAGAGAGAGGGAGAGAGAGAGAGAGAGAGAGAGACAGACAGACAGACAGACAGACAGACAGACAGAAAATAAATCAACCAATCAAGTCCAGAATTCTCCATGTCACTATCTTGCCCAAAAAGTCTCCCATGGCTTCCCTACAGGTGTAAAAGCACAAGATCCTCTATGATCTATGGCCTGTCACCTTTCTGATCTCACCCAGTTTTCAGGTCATTGTCCTGACTGTGTCCTCTGCTTAGAATACTCTTAACAGCCAGGGAGGATGAGNAGGGCTTGTGAACCCAGCATTGCATTACAGGGAGGCCATGTTGGCTGCACATCTCAGCCTGGTGCCTCAGCTGCAGGGCAATAAGCATGGTTCCTCGATGGGATTCAACCTCTGCCTTCAGGGACTNCCAACCATCTCACCTGAGAATGTGCATATAAGCTGCAACAGGACGGAGAAAACAGGGCCCGAAGTGGGCTTACCTCAGACNGAACATAGAGCAAATGGCCCCACCTCCTTTTTGTCATCTTGTCAAATGTAAATTTGTACTTACAGAGAGGAAGACAAAAATTGCATATTTTCTATCATATATAGATTCTAAATTTAAGTCTGGAAAGGAGAACATGGAAGTGGAAGTAAGTCTACTTGGGAGAGAAGAGAAGTTGGGGGAGGGGAAAGGAACAAGACAGGCTGGGGGTGTAAATGTGATTAAAGTACATTGTATACATGTGTGAAAATATCATGACAAAACCCGCTTGTGCAAGTAAATAATATACACCAATAACTTAAATAAAGTAGCAAGCATCAATAGCTGGCCTTTATCAAAATAAACATAACAAAATGCTCTGTCTAGCACCTAATGTTCCTCATATGAAACTCTCTACTTCCCTTTCTTGCTTCTCTCTAACAATTCCCCGGCTTACACTTTAGTTCCTGTTTTCTGAGCATCCCCCTACACCTGTGTCTTCCTTCCCTCGTACCTTGGCTCATTCCTGTTCACCATCTTTGAATGTGTGCCCATCCACTGCAATCCTATATTCACGGTTAAGATCCCTGGTCTCACCAACCAGATGTGACTTCTCCNTCCTAGACTTCTGTTTAGCATTCTCTTTGGGGATTTGCCACTCCTCACCTGACCTGTTAGCTATATCAGCCTCCTCTATGGCCTCCCAATAGACTGAATATTCTCCAACAAAAAAATGAAGGTGCAGCTTAGGTCACTTTTGCTAATGCAGGATGATCTTCACAATGCTCTGCCTCAGTAGGCAACTGAAGATTCCTGGAATGAGGTTCTGGTTTTCTGGGACAATCTCCAACCATCCTTTGCCTTCCTGTCTATTTAGAGCTTCATCCATTCGCTGTGAATGTGGCACCTGTGCAACACACACTACCCAGAAATAGCAGAGTGAAAAGTCAGACTGTCTCCTTTCAACACCCAGATTCCCATATTTCCCCAGAATACTTAGAAGCCTAATGACATTGGACATTCTCTCATAGTGACCATCAAAAATGGCCAATTCAGTGCTGTCCTCTTTGGATGTGGCCTGCCTGCAGCTGACCCCACTCCACAATTCTCTGGGTCNGCCTCCTTTACTTANGTCACCCACTGGGCTCTCCAGGTGTTGAGTTTGCAAGCCCAGGTCTAAATCAAGTCTGGCTTTTGCCATTTCAAAAGAACCTATATTTGATGTTGCTCGGAACAAAAGCCCTGTACTTAAAGCCTTGCACGTCATCTTTTCTCAAATCCACTCCTCTGAACACCAGCTCTGAGAATCCTGAATGATTTCCCAATGTACTTCTTCCTTCTGAATAGCTGTCTCTAAGCACCTTTAGAAACGGTAAATCACCAGCACACAAAGGCCACGTGAAAGTCACTTCAATGAATATAAAAATAAAACAAAATTGTAACATGTGAAAATGTCAAAGCCTCATTAAAATACTAGAAATGTCATTGAATAAAAGCAGCTTGGAGATTCGCACAGTGAAGCGGAGATACCGAGGAACCGCATGCACAGATTTTTAACACATAATCAAGAAGAAGAGAAAAACTGAACTGGGAACTGTAAGGAAAGTTATTTTTGCCATATGTACCCCAAAATGTCATAAATAAACAATGAGCAGAGATCTGTTTTTATTCTTTGCATACAGCAGCAGGTCCCCAGAGCTCTGCTACAAGTCGACAGTTTGTATTGTATGGAGAGAAAGAACTCACTTTATTAAGTATCAGGAGAAAAGCCGTCCACAAATGTCTGCTCTAATAGAAATCAGTTTCACTACTAATTTGGAGTTAGGAGCAATAGCCCCTTATTAAACTATTTACAAACAGCATTTTATACTTCGGAATATATCATCATAAATCAGGCACAGACTATTGCATTAGCCTCAGATAGACTGTATTAGAGGGCCTCAATAGAGATTCTTAAATGCCCTTCCTGCCAATTGTACCCATAATTCCTTGCAGTGCAACTTAATTTTCATGCTGAGTCTTTCATAAAAGTTCTATCTTGACTAACTCAAATAACNCTGTCAAGAAATTTAAATGAAAAAAATCATGGCAAGGGGAAAAATTAATAGGGAGAATCAAGAGACTCCCAGCACATCTTCAAGTAAAAACAGAAAGTATATGGAAAGGCAATAAAAAAGTGGGACAGAAAAACAGGCTCCCNCATTTAAGTTCCATAGCTAATGAATTCCCACCAGCAGTGGCTCTTGGCTGGAATAAGCACAAGAGAATGATGAATGAACATACATCTGAACACACACATCTGTACACAAATGGCTAGTAGGAGGCATTTGAAACCAAATGGTCATTTACAATTGGACATTGCTGTGATCTTTCCAGGTGNTCCAATTTAATGGGTAAGAGCACGGGCTTTGGAATTGAACATCCTAGTGATGCCAAGCTAGCCACTCTTCTTGCCTCTGTTTCCNTAGCTGTACATTGAAAACAGCAGTATTGGGGCTGGTTCAATAGCTCAAAGTTAAGAGCACTTGCTGCATTTGCAGAGGAATGAGTTCCATTCCCAACACCCAAGTCACAACCATNTGTAACTCCAACTTCAGGGCATCCTACATCCTCTTCTGGCCTCCAGAGGNACTGCAACCATGGGAACAAGCCCCACACAGATACATACATGCACACATAATTTAAAATAAAAATAACATTTTNAAAACATAGTGTCCACATGATCTGGCAGTTGTAAGGCTACAAGAGCTAAGGGGTGCAGTGCATGTAGGGAGATGTGGCTAGGCTACCATCCTCGATGTGGAACCAAGATATATGGATACATTGGAAGGTCAAAACAAGTACAGTCAGTTCACTAATTCTCTATGGAATAAGAAACTTGCATAGAACCAAGTCACAAAACAAAAATTCAACACTGTTGAACAAGGAAATAGAGGTTTTCATTTAAATATTTTATTTTTATTTTAAACTTTATTACAAAAACATTGTAAATAAAAAATTACACTCTAAAATTAAGCAGACTCAAAGATTATTCAACCCAGTGAACCTCTATAGGGTTAGAATAGTCACCAGGAACTGAAGCTGTGGTGGTTCACACTGGATTTTATACATTCACTATTAAATATATTTTATGCCTTTATCCACCATCCAAAATGAACTCCAGGACAGAGTTAGAATTACAAAAACAATGACTTTATATCCTCTTTCATAATTCNTGCCCATTACCTGTGTCCAGTCCTTTCTCATCCCCTAATAGTTGGCCTTTCTTGTTCTCTTTTCTACATGTTATACTATACCCACATGTATATTTATTTACATATATACNTATGCTATTGGCTAGATACCACATATGAGGAAGAAAATAAGGATTTTTTTCTTTATTTCTGAGATTGAGTGACATCACTTAATGCTATACATTCGAAGTCCATTTATTTTCCTTCAGATTTTGTGATCACATTTTTCTTCAGAGCTGAAAGGCATTTCATATATATATATAGATAGATATAGATATAGATATAGATATATATGCCAAACATCCATCATTAATGTTAATGGATAACTAGGTTGATTCTAATTCCTTGCTCTCATGAATAAAGCAACAATAAACATGTGGGTGTAAATATCTATGGGAAGATGTTGAGTTCTCTGAGTAAANNCCCGAGTGAAATAGCTTCGTCATATGGTAGTTCTATTTTAAAAGTTTTGAGAAATCTCTAAAATGTTTTCTACAATGGCTATGTTAATTTGCACTCTCCACAACAGTGAGTAAGGGCTCATTTCTCACCATATCCTCTCCAACATTTCTTGTCGGGTTTATCAATAATAGCCATGGAATCTACTTTTAAAATCCAACTGAATGAACCATATCTAAAACAATTGGGCCAGGATAAAATCAGAAACACCAAAATGTTTTCCTGGAGCAATTATTTAATTTTGGTNCCTGGAAGAGAAATAAATTTGAAAAAGAGGCAAATATTTGTAAGTCAGTTATTTGTTAAGTCAAATAATTCTTTTTCATACATGAACCCACAGTGTTTAGGACTGCTTGCCAAGCCCAAGTCAGTGAAATACCAGCATGTGTGGGGGAGTGGCTCCTGAAATACACCCTTTTCTGAGGAGCAATCAGTAATCNTTGGTTGCTGTGGGACAGAGAGTCTGTTTTCTTCAGGGATGAGGCCCTTGAAAGGCTAGGCATGCTCCAGGAAATGGTCCTACATGGATAACACACAGGCATCACTAAATGAACTCAGTGAGGTAAAACAAACAAACAAAAAACTAAAAAAACAAGACATGAAGTCATGAAAGAAAAGGAGTGATGGGTAAGATAGGAGAGAAATTGGAGGGAAGGAAATAGAGGGAGGCTTGCATCAAAACACATTACATATGCATGTATAGAATTCTCAAAGAAGAAAAAAAGAAATTCTGCAAAACGACTGTTTGAACAGCAAACCATTATGCTTGTCATATCTGTCTTGTGTTCACTTTCCATACCTTTAAGTGTTGTACCCAACCACATGCTCTGGATTTCCCACGTAGCATTTTCTATATTCTCATCCAAGCATGTTTATCTTTTCCTCATCTTAGGAAATTAGGTATCAGGAAATTTTCTGAGATTGGAGGAAATGGGGAGAGACTTGAAGACTTTTTTTTTCAGAAGCCCATTCACAGATTTATTGGAGATGGTTGGCTTCAAGCCAAGCTTGTCACATGAAGATAAGTGAATTTTAATCAGAAACGAGGGTCCCAACCAAGTCCAACATACATATGGACAGCAAAGATGGGGGTCAGCTCAGGTGAAAGTCAGGCAACAGACAAGAACCAGAAGACAAGCAAAACAAGTGTCGGAAGTTCAAGGTACTCAGTCATGAATTAGGGCTTTCTAAGCAGAGTCAGCAGTTCATAGCAGTTCAGTAAATGAGTGAATGAATTAATAATGGCTNTAGTCAATGAATGGAAGAGAGGATCATAGACACACAAATACAACATGTATAAGATGAAGCTAAGGTAGGGAGGGAGGAAAATACTTGGATGCAAGGGTTATCTCAGCCTCCCCCTGGATGCTGTAAGATACCTTCTGGAGACTGAAGATGGTGATAGTGTGAAGTTAGCTAGAGAAGTGTCATGGAGGGTGCCCAAGTACCCCTTCCTGGCTTCAGCGAGGAGTAATGAGTGAAGGAAACGACCCATTGTCTATGACCTATAGCCCTCTTACACTGAATCTCTTCTTCCTGACTCCTCTCTTTTCTCGGGCACTATTTCATTCCTGGGTCTCTAAGCAGACTTCAATAATTCCACCTCCTGTGTTTCAGGTTTGGTCTCCCAGGAATTGCACTACACAATTTGTACTTCTCCAGGATCAGAATTCTCTAGCGCCCACCTTACTGCATTCCTGGCCTTGTACATTACAAAGGCAGAAGAGCAAGAAAAGGGCAAAGATGGGCAATGTGTTTCTACAGATTGGAGCTGAGCTTCATGGCAAGAACAGAATGGAGATGCCAAGTCAAGAAAATGATGTTGTGCCTCCTGGTCTTGTTTCTTTCATATTCCTCACCCAGGTTTTCTAGAGGAAGATGGTAGAAGGTTGATGATACCACCAAGATGTACTCTTAGCACAGAACTACTCAAGCTACTGTAAGCTTACTAAAATTACCTTTGCCCACAAGGTCATAACTGTCCTGGGAAGTAGCCCTCAGCTGATAAGTGGCTGGTACAGNGGTATAGAGGCACAAACCTTTTGTCTCAATTTAGGCCACCTGTGAAGACCATGCCAGTTCCACAGTGTTCTGCAGCCCTGGCTGATCCTCAGTTGCTGATTCTCTGTCTCAAANACTTGTTTCCATGGAACCCTGTCTACAACAGACACCACNTATGAAGACATATGTCATATGACTTACATTTAACATGAAATACATATAAGCTCCTACAATTTGGATAAGTGTCCACAAAAGTCCTATAAATCAAAGGTTTGATCACCAGCCAATGATGCCACTAGAAAGTGGTGGAAACTAGGACCTGGTGTGTAGTGGGAGGAAGTTAGATTTTTGATGGTTTACACTTGAAGAGGATATTACACAGCAGTCCATCCTCATCTTTCTCTGCTTCCTGAATGCCATGAAGGGGTTAGCCATGGAAGGGTCACCTTCCTCCACCATGCTCTTCCCATCATGATGTTTTACCCAGACACAGGTCCAAATGCCCAAATGCCCATGGCCTTAAATGACAACTAAAACAAACCTTTTGTTGGGGCTAGAGAGATGGATTAGTGGTTAAGAACACTTGCTGTTCTTGTAGAGGACCCAGCACCCACATCAGGCAGCTCAAAACCATGTGTAACTCCAACTCTGGAAAACTTGATGACCTCTACTGGCCTCCATGGGCACTGCACTCATGTGCGCACATATACACATAATCAAAATAACTTTAAAAAAATAAAGTAAACTCTTCCTCATTTTAAGTTGATTACCTCAGGTATTTTGTCACACTGACACCAGCCATACAACCTTTGTTCACCAGCCACTGACCAACGAGACATGAGAGCAAGAACAGGATTAGCCTACTGGAACAGTTCCAAGCAGCAGGCTTGACATAAAAAACAACAACAAAAACAACCCAGAGTTATTCCTTTTCCCCATGGACAAGAGTAGACAACAAAACCAGGGCAAAGTTGCTACATAGAAATATTTTATGATTTCTCATGTTGCTATGTAATTGGGATGTTCTCTCATTAAATATAGAATAGCATAATCTTACTGAATCCAAACAATTTCAGGAATATTATTCCCTCAAAAACTCAGCATGCAAACTTTATGTAAAGCAATGGCTAGCTGGGATTTAATGGCTATCTTGGGGTTTGGTAAAACTGTGTGGTGTTATTTGGATGATTTTGTCCAGGAATAATTGTTTCATTCATATTGAACACCAGGAAGGCTGGTGGAATTAAATAATTTATATTGAATTAAGTTAAATAATCTAGCCAGCACACCTAATGAATCATGAACTGCATCCTGATTGGTGGAGATGAGGCATTACCCCCCAGAGAGTAGCTGCTTTCTCTATATAACCAACNAGGCATACTACAGAGAAATTTGAAAGTTGGCCAATATAGTTGCAAAAAGATGAACTGAATATACAAGACAGATATGGAACTCCCCAGAGCGTGAGCTGACCAGTGCAGACTTGGTGGTGAATACTAAGCAATTATTACAGAAACAATTTAAAGTTAACCCTCAAATTTATTAAATAAATGCAAGTTATGTTGCCTGAGAAATTAACCATGCTCTTCATTGTAAGGCTGCTAATTACTGTTAGAAAAAGCATGCTTCTAAGGCAAGCACAAGAATGCGAGATTGGCTGTTGTAAAAAAAAATGCTGACCAACTATAAAGATAAAAGACACAGTCATGAAGAGGAGACATCTATGGAACATAAAGTCACCA
>LZPO01117350.1:25558-35727 GCA_001675575.1 Neotoma lepida
TATTTTAGGAAGCTTTGACTGTCTTATGTTTCTATGCAAGTCCTCAAATGACCTTAGTTTTAGCTGTCCCTCACCATATTCTCTTCCTTACTCACTTCTTCCCTATGCCTCCTCGTTTGATCCTCCCAGTCTAGTCCCCTCCCCCAATCCATCCATAACTATCTATTCATTTTCCCTCCCTAAGACCTCCTCAGTCCCTTACTTTCTACCTATTCTCTGTGGTTGTATGGATTATTGTCTGCTTATTGAAGACTTAATAACTAATATCCACATATAAGTGAATATATACATTATTTGTCTTTTGGGGTCTGGGTTCCTCACTCAGGATGATTATTTCTAGCTCCATCCATTTACCTGTGAAGTTCATTTTTTTAAAAGCTGAGCAATATTCTATTGTGTAAATGTACAACTTTTAAAAAATCCATTATTCCATTGATGGACATCTAGCCTGTTTCTGATTTCTGGCTATTATGAATAGAGCAGCAATGAACATGGCTGAGCAAGNATCTCTGTCGTAGGATGTAGAATCCTTGGGCATCTATGCCCAAGAGTGGTATGTCTGGATCTTGAGATAGATCTACTCCCATCTTCCTGAGGAACCACCACACCGATTNCCATAGTGGCTGTACAAGTTTGCACTCCCACCAACCATGGATGAGTGTTCCATCCTGGCCAGCATGAGCTGTCATTTGTTTTACTGATCTTGGCCAATCTGACTGGTGTTGGATGAACTCTCAAAGTAGTTTTGGTTTGCATTTCCCTGATGACTAAGGGTGTTGAATATCCCTTTGTTTTTTCAGCCATTTGTGTTTTATCTTTTGAGAATTCTGTTTAGTGTACTCCATCTTTTAATTGGGTTATTTGTTTCTTTATGTCCAGTTTTTTTTAGTTCTTTCTATATTTTAGCTATTAGCCCTCTATCAGATGTGTAGTTGATACTAATATTTTCTTATTCTGTAGACTGCTGCTCTGTCTGAATGATGTTGTCCTTTGCTGTACAGAAGCTTTTCAGCTTCATGAGGTCCCATTTATTAATTATTGTTCTTAGCACCTGTGCTATTGGTGTTCTGTTCAGAAAGTCTTTTCCAGTGCCAATGAATGCAGGACTATTCCTCACTTTCTCTTCTATTAGATCCAGTGTATCTGGCCTTATGTTGAGGTCTTTGATCCATTTGGAGTTGAGTTTTGTGCAGGGTGATAAATATGTATCTGTTTGCNTTGTTCTACATGCAGCCATCCAATTTCACCAGAACTGTTTATTGAAGATGTCTTTATTCCAGTGTGTATTTCTGCTTTCTTTATTTAAAAAACAGAATCAGGTGTCCATAGGTGTATGGACTTATGTCTAGGTCTTCAATTCAATTCCATTAATCAACATATCTGTTTTTATGCCAATATCCTGCTGTTTTTATTACTACAGCTCTNTAGTATAGTTTGCAGTTGAGAATGGTGATATCTCCAGCAATTCTTTTGTTATTCAGGATTGTTTTAGCTATCCTACATGTTTTGCATTCCTATATGAAGCTGAAACTGTCTCTTCAGGTTCTGTAAAGAATTGTGTTGGAATTTTGATGGGGATTTCAGTGTTGTAGATTAATTTTGGTCGGATGGCCATTTTTACCATGTTACTCCTACTGATTCATGAGCATGAGAGATCATTCCATTTTCTGATATCTTCTTCAATTTCTTTCTTCAACGTCTTGGCATTTTTATTATACAAATCTTTCAATTGCTTGGCTAGAATTACCCCAAGATATTTTATACTATTTGAAGCTTATGAAAGGTATTGTTTCTCTAATTTCTTTCTCAGTCCATCTGTAATTTATATATAGGAAGGCTACTGATTTTTGTAAGTTAATTTTGTATCCTGATACTTTGCTGAAAGAGTTTATCAGCTGCAGGGGTTTCCTGATGGAATTTTTAGAGTCATTTATGTATACAATCACATCATGTGCAAATGAAGATATTTTNACTTCTTTTCTTCTTGTTTGTATCCCTTTGAGCTTGTTCAGTTGTCCTAGCTAAGACTTGAAGTACTATATTGAAGAGGTATGAAGAGAGTGGACAACCTTGTCTTGTTCTTGATTTTAGTGGAATTTCTTTGAGTTCCTCTCCATTTAAGTTGATGCTGACTGTGACCTTGTTGTAAATTGCCTTTTTTATATTGACGTGTATCCCTTGTATTCCTAGTCTCTTTAGGACTTTTATTATGAAGCATTGTTGAATTTTGTCAAAGGCCCTTTCTGCACAAATGTGGTCTTTCAAGTCTGTATATAGGATGGATTACATCTATTGATTTACAAATGTTTAACTATCTCTACATCTCTACTTGAAGCCTACTTGATCATGNAGAATGCTCTTTCTGATGTGTTCTTGGATTTGATTTGCAAATATTTAATGTGAATTTTTGCACTTATGTTCATAAGGGAAAACAGTCTGTAATCTTCTTTCTTTCTTGAGTTTTTATGTAGTTTAGGTATCAAAGTAACTAGGGCCTCATTAAAAAAAAAGAATTGGGTAATGTTTCTTCTATTTTGTAGAATAATTTGAGGAGTATTGTCATTAATTCTTCCTTGAAAATCTGGTAGAATTCTGTGCTAAAACCATCTGGCCCTGTTTTGTTTGTTTGTTTGTTTGTTTGTTTGTTTGTTTGTTTTTGGTTGGAAGACTTTTAATTACTGCTTCTATTTCACTAGAGGTTATAGGTCTGTTTAAATTGTTTATCTGTTCTTGATTTAACTTGGTAGGTGGGATATATCAAGAAAATTATCCATTTTTTTTTAGATTTTTCCAATTTGATGGAGTATAGGTTTTAAAGCATGTCCTTATGATTCTCTGGATTTCCTCAGTGTCTGTTGTTATGTCCTCTCTTTCATCTCTAATTTTGTTAATTTAGGCCTTCTCTCTCCACCTTTTAATTTGGCTAAAGCTTTGCCANTCTTACTGATTTTCTCAAAGAACTAACTNTTTGTTTCATTTATTATTTGTATTCTTTTTTGTTTGCATTTTATTGATTTCAGCCCTGCGTTTGATTATTTCTTTCCATCTACTCCTTTTGGGTGTGATTTCTTCTTTTTGTTGTAGGGCTTTCAGGTATGCCATTAAGTTACTAATATGAGATCTCTTTATTTTTTTTTTATGTAGGCACTTAGTGCTATGAACTTGTCTCTTAGAACTGCCTTCATTGGTCCCATAAGTTTGGGTATGTTCTCTTTTCATTGTCATTCAGTTAAAAAAGTTTTTAATTCCTTTCTTAATTTCTGCCTTTACCTATTTTTCATTCAGTAGTGAGTTGCTCAGTTTCCATGAGTTTTTAAGCTTTCTGTTGTTTTTGTTGTTGTTGACATCCAGCTTTAATCTGTAGTGGTCAGATAGAAATCAGGGGGTTATTTCAACTTTCTTATATCTGTTGAGACTTGCTTTGTGTNCAAGTACNTGGTCAGCTTTGGAGAAAGCTCCATGATCTTCTGAGTTTGGGTGAAACGTTCTATAAATATGTCCCTTTGGCTTACGACACCATTTAGCTCCAACATTTCCCTACTTAGTTTTTGTCTGNACAACCTGTAAATTGGTGCGAATGNGGTACTGAAGTCACCCACTATCACTCTGTGTGGGTTAATATTTTAACTGTAGCAGTTTTTATTTTATGAATGTGGGTGCCCTTGAGTTTGGTTCATAGATATTTTGAATTTTAGTGTCCTCTTGGTGGATTTTTCCTTTGATGAATATGTAATGTTCTTCCTTATCTCTTCTGATTAGTTTTGATCTGAAGTTTATTTTCTATGATATTAAAATGGCTATACCAGCTTGCTACTTAGCTCCATTTAATTGGACTATCTCTTCCCATCCTTTTACTTTGAAGTGATGTCTATCCTTGATGTTAAGGTATGTTTCTTGGATGCAGCAGGAGGATGAATCCTATGTTTTTAATCCAATCTGTTAGTCTGTGTCTCAGTTAGGGTTTCAATTGCTGTGAAGAGACACCATGGACCACAGCAACTCTAATAAAGGAAAACATTGGATGGGGTGACTTACAGTTTTGGAGGCTAAGTCCATTATCATCATGGTAGAATGTGATGGTGTGCAGGCAGACATGATGCTGGAGAAGAAGCCCAGAGCCCTACATCTTGATTCATGGGCAACAGGAAGTGAACTATGACACTGGGCATAGCTTGAGCATAGGAGACCTCAAAGCCCACCCTCACAGTGACATACTTCCTCTAATAAGACCACACCTCCTCCAACAAGGTCATACCTCCTAATAGTGCCACTCCCTTTGGGAGCCATTTTCCTTCAAACCACCACAGTCTGTGTCTTTTTATTAAGGAGGTGAGAGCATTGACGTTGGAAGTTATCAATGAGCAGTTTTTTTATTCCTGTTGGGGTGTGTGTGTGTGTGTGTGTGTGTGTTCCCCTTTTTGATTTGCTGCTCTATTATTAATCCCTTGTGTTTTCTTGAGTGTGGTTTACTTCTTCAGATTGACATTTTCCTTCTAGCAGCTTCTGGAGAGCTGAATTTGTAGGCAGATACTGCTTAAGGTTTGTTTTATCACAGATATCTTATTTTCTCTATCTATTGTGATTGAAAGTTTTGGTGAGTATAATAGTCTGGACTGTCATCTGTGGTCTCTGAGAGTCTGTAGAACATCTGTCCAAGTCCTTCTGGCTTTTAGAGTTTCTATTGAGAAATCAGGTGTTATTCTAATAGGTCCGTCTTTACATGCTACTTAGTCTTTGTCTCTTGAAGCTTTTAATATTCTTTCTTTGTTCTGTACATTTGTTCTGTACATTCTGTACATGGTGTTTTGATTATTATGTGCAAAGGGAATCTCTTTTCTGGTCCCAATCTATTTGGTGTTCTGTATCCTTCTTATATCTTGATAGGTACCTCCCTCTTTACGTTAGGGGAAAGTTTCTTCTATGATTTTGTTGAAAATATTTTCCGTGCCTTTGATGTTGGTTTCTTCTCCTCCCTCTATTCCTATCATTCATANATTTGGTCTTTTCATAGCGTCCCAGATTTCCTGAATGTTTTGTGCCTGGATTTTTTTTTCTTTAGATTTAACATTTTCTTGACTGAAGTATCCATTTCTACTGTCTTGTCTTCAATGCCTGAGTTTCTTTGTTCTACCTCTTGTACTCTGTTGGCAAGGCTTGCCTCTGTGGTTCTTGTTTTAGTTCCTAAACTTTTCATTACTATTTTTTTTTTCAGTTTGGATTTTCTTTAGTAATTCGATTTCATGTCTTAAACTGTTTTCTTCATTTCATTCCACTATTTGTTTGTGTGTTTACAGATTTCATTAATGGATTTGTTCATTTCTTCTTTAAGATCCTTGAACATATTCATAATAGCTATTTTTAAGTCCTTGTCTTGTGTTTCAGCTATATTGCATTTCTCAGGGCCTACTTTAGTGGGGTTGTTGAGTTCTGGTGGAGACATATTATTTTGGTTGTTATTGTGTTTTTATGCTGCTGTTTAGTTACCTTGATTGTGATTCTAGGTGTTGATATCTGGTCTTGTTTTTGTTGGGTGAATGCTCTGTTCCTTAGTTTTTGTTGCCCTCTCTGGATCCTGGGAATGTGTGGTGGCTGTGGGTTGCCTGATGGAAGAGCTTCCGTGTCCCTGACAGGTGTAACTCTCAGGATCCCAGGTAGAATGTGTTTCTAATTTTTTTAGATACTGAGGGCTGGCACAAAGGAATGGGAATGGGCTAGAAGATAGGCTCCACGTGAAGGAAGGAAGCTAAGTCTACCACAAGGTTGTATGGAGTCTCCAGAGAGCAGAGTCAAGGAGGGAGGACAGATCCCTGCAAGAGGTCTGCTACAGTGTATGAGACTGGGGAACTGGAATTGGAGGAGAGGAAGAAGAGTGAAGATCATCTATCCGATTCCCAGGCCGGGGGAGGGAAGGTTTGGTCCAACAAGAGGATCNGTGGAGAACTGATTCCTAGGCTGGCATGGCCAGCAGGTGCCAGTCTCAAGCGCATGCTGGCAGCTCAAAAGTGGTTTTCTCTCTTGATAACTTTCATTTGTTCTCTTACCCACAGCATTGTTTTTTGTTGTTTGTTTGGTTGGGGTTTTTGTCTTTCTTTTTTAATTTTTTTAAATTAAAATATAATTGTATCATTTCCCCCTTTCCTGTACTCCTTTCAAGCCTTCCCATGAACCACCTCCGCTCTCTCTAAAATTCATGGTATATATAACATATTGTATATATAATGCATGTCATATATATTATAATATGTATATTATATATACCATATATATGTTATAGATATTCTTAAATATTCTAATATATTCCTGCTCAATCTACATAATGCTACTTGTATGTTTATGATTTCAGCATGGTCTACCATCAGTGCTCTCAAAGTCAGTAAGAATATTCTTTATTGTGAGTCTTGTGTTGAGTACTAGATGTCTCTTTCTGATCTGGAAAAGNATGTCTTCTCATTCTTTCCCCTTTATCTTACTTTCTTGCTAGAATTTTATTACTGGGGTTTGGCTATCCTAACATGACCTCTAATTTCCTTATAATGTATCTCTTGCCTTCCTCATACTTTTACAAAGTATCTCCAGGAGACTTCATTTTACTTCTTAGCTCTCTGATTAGCTTTTATTTCTGCTATCATTTGTTGTTGCTATTTTCATTTCAGGAATCCTTTTTAGTTTTTGATGCTTTCTTTTTTGGATCATGCTATTCTTGTGTCCTAGGTACAATATTTTATTTAATCTCTCTGAGGAGATGCCATAATTCTTCAGGTTTTCAAATTATACATGATCTCTGTTTCCTAAAAATTACTTTTCCCTAGTGGTTTTGGCCTATGTATTTCACATTATAGATAATTCTTAACATTTTTGCTCCTTGTTTGATCTTTTGTTATGAGTAGAACACAAAAGTATTTGAAGTCCTACAGTGTGTAAGAAGAGATTGTCAATGGTAAGCTTTCTTGTTCATTTCTTATTGAATATTGGGTGTCAGCCTCCTTTTGTTCCTGGATTTGCCTGANTCTTCAGAGAACATTTCANTATATAAATACTGATTGACCAGTGTGTGATCTCATGTCTATATGAAAGTCTCTACAACAGTGATGGCACACAAACACACATGCACACACACAAGAAATATTGGATGCAATTTTTTTCCTCATTCTTTGCAAATGAATTGGTCCCATTGGGTGCTGATAGACAAGAAGCCTGGTGCTTCTCCAGACCTGCAAGTACTTGAAGACTGAAATTTCCTCTCATGCTGCAGACGTGTTGAAAGAATTACTCGTGTCTTTTCAGTTGAGTCCTGCAGTATCAAAAACAGAATCCAAAGCTTTCCGGGCTTTGAACATGTTCTATAGCTGAGTTAACATTGTATGTGAATTTTTACTTTTAAGACATGGCCTGCACCTTATGTCAGCCTCTCCACTTACTCTCTCTTGGGCCTTGATCTAGGAGGTCTTTTTGCATTTATCTCTTTCATCTCTTCAGTTTGTGATTGCCATTAAAAAAAAAAAAAACTCCATAGACTTCTCTGAGGAAAATACCATAAAGTTATAACAAGTAAATCACAGTCCCTAATGCTAGAGTCTAGATGGCCAAAAGTGTCACCTGAGTTAACAAATGCATTCAGCTATTGCATGTTCAGACGGTGCCAGCAGCTCAGAACAGTTGTAGCAAATCTTTCCAGAGAAAGTGTCAAAGTTGAGTAAAAGAACTGGTGGGTGTGCAGGTAAAACCTTGTAGAGCTCCACCGCAGGTTGGNTTCAGAAGCATGGAGGGAAACGGTCCAGCAAGATGACAACTAATATGAGACTCCATTTAATCCGAAAAGCATTTATTATTCTAAATATTCTTAATTTGAGTGAAATCTAATAATTTATTAATCAGGATCACTATTATTTTTCAAAAAGTCTTAACTATCTGTCATTGAAAAGTCAACTCAAGCTTAAAATTATATACGTAAGTACAAAGTTTGGGTACATTTAATGGTTGTGCTTAAAAGTTATAATTATGTTGTCCTACCTGCCTTAATTAGCTAGCTAATGACCTTAGCAACCCAATTTAGCTGCCAGACATCCCCAATTTCTGTCTCTGCTAGTCCTACTGTGATTTTCCTGTCTGTGATCTCTCTGTTAAAATGAGATAATTCTATACAATACAGATTCATTCATTCAGCCTGTAGGCATCCATTCAATGAGTATTTATTGAGTTCGCCCATGCAATAAGCACAGGAAGAGACATGGGGGCTACAATTATGAGCAAAAGAGCACCTAACTGCTCTTTTGTGGGCCTTCAGGCTTGGAGAAAGACAGACATTTATCAAACATTTAGGAAGTAAATACAATAGACCCTGTATCAGAGGGTGTATTGTAAGGGAACCTGAGTTACATAGGGAGAAGATTATGAGGGCAGAATCTGAGGTGTCATCTGATGTAAGATGTTCATTGGAATAAAGGGGAAGAATGAAGTAAATAGTGGTTCNGAGCTAAATACCACACCTTGCCAGGAATCAAGCATGAAAATAATGTGGAATTCAAGAAGGTGTGGCTCAAACACAGTGCCAGAAAGTGCTGTGAGACAAGCTGGCAAGTGAGCCACACCTTCTGGAATGAGCCAAGGGACAGTTTGGGATCCTAACTTTGAAGATAATGGGAAGTCACTGAAGTGTCTCTGTGAGAGGGGTACAGCTCTAAAGCACACATTTTGGAAGGTCCCCTCTGTCTCCAGAGAGCAGATTGAAGAACAAATGCCAAGAGGCTCCTCACTGAGCTGTTGCTGCGGTCCAAATGAGAAAGGGCTTTGTGAGGATGGAAGCTGGGACTACTGAGAGTCCAGTGCGTAATGAGAAGGGAAGGCCTAGAAAAAGGTGACTGGAGTACCTTTGAGGTTTTTAAATCATTGACATTTTGACTATCATTTTGATACAGGGATCCATAAGTCAGATGCATTTGTGGTATAGATAGAAATTAGCAATACAAGGTATGATAGATGGACAAGCTAGAGACTGGGAGTCCGTGGGTCCAGGAAATACCCATATAGAAATCCCTGGCTCTCTCTGGTTACAATGCTGAGTTCTGAGGATATCTCCGAACTACCAAATCAGAGTTATNGGAAATAGGGCCCAGGAAATCTGTATTCTGAAACAGCTGCTCCCAAGTGATTTCTGGAGCAATCTCCATTTGAGATCCATTGCAGAGAGACAAAGACAGGCTCTGAAGAGCACCAACATGTCCCCTCAGAAGAAAAAAAAAAAACCCACAAAGAAGACCAAAATATGCTTCATTCTCCTTACCAAATCTTCTTTTTAAAAGTAAAACCCAGACATCTCTTTAGAGCTGATTAACTGTCGAGATTAATCTCACAATTCCCATACAATTAAAATTCTATGTCCCCAAGGTCTANGTGAAAGGGGCTCTAACTCAGCTAACTTGTGCGGGTTCCCTCAGTTCAAGCCCTTGTCCTTTGTCTCACACAAGCCCTTCCCTCCTTCTCCCTCCTGGGCACTGACCTTTTGACTCATCTTTTTTCCNAGAAAGACAGCATTTCTAGTGAGCAAAATGTCACATTACCTTTGCTGAACAGGACATTTCAAATAAAATATTAGCAATAACAATTACCTCTAAGCCACTAATCCTTCTGAAGCTATTTTAAACCACCAAAGGATTTAAGGCAATTCCCTGAAAATATCTCAGGCTTAATAGATTATGGTGCTGGGCAATGAAATAGTGGCTCCCNTTGCCTTAACTCGTATTATGTGGTATTTTCTCCTATTAAAAAAAAATCATGACACAAACTGGTTCAAATATTATTTAATGTAAGAAATCGGGTCACGGAAATACATATATTCACTACAGTTTTGCAGGACACATCACATGGTAGGGCTATCTCCGTGACTGGTATAGTATTGGCAAGTGGANCCACTGAAAAACAAAATAACTATTCTAATATTGATTTCTCTGAGGAAGTTAGCAGTTTGCTGTGGCCCACACACAAGAGATCTCTAAAAGAATGTTTTCCTTAGTGGTGCTATAGGGGTTAGAGGAAGGCGATCCATGGTAGGTGAAGCTGTCCTTGTCAACAGACTGTGTGCTTACTTTGTTTGTTCCTGTATAAATAGGTACCCCATGCCCATTCTGACCAGGAACTGTGCTGAAAGCTGGGAATTAAAAGCAAATGAGGAA
>LZPO01117350.1:53639-65317 GCA_001675575.1 Neotoma lepida
ATACACTTATCTTGCCCACAACCAAAAGAATAAATACACACGCATATCACTTACGGAGAGTTCCAGCTGTTTAGATTTTCACCCAAACATGTGAATAAAAACCGCAGGCAAAACAAGTCCTGCCTCTCATACCTTTTATGGATTAACAAATAGCCCTTACCCCACTGATGCCCGTTCTTAATTGGACTATGCTGTGAGGAGCAATTAAGCCTAAATGGCCACTTGCTGAGAGCTGGTGAAAGAAGGCTGCTGGAGGCATTTGCATTCTCCAAATAGAGCACACACGCTTTGCTTTGGTGCCCATAAAAAAGGAAGATTGACTTAGTTACTTTTTTTCCCTTTTACTGCTTTTAAGAGTAGGAAAGAGCCATTGTTTCATGCACCCAGTCGAAATTATTCCAGAAAATTGTTAGACATAATATATATATTTTTTGCAACTTCTGTGCAAATAAGAGATGTGCAGATGAAAGAGAGTTCTTTCTGTGGGGGGAAAGGCCGCTTCCAACCCCCGCCCCCATCCTCGGCGGCTGCATTGTGTGTGCAAATGACAGATCAGTGCTGGCAAAATGAAGCAGAAAATGAGACAATTCCTGGGACACAAACAGACCCTCACCTGAATAGCGNGAGACTGGAGAAGGGACACACAGAGGCGTTATCTTCTGGTGTGTTTCCATTCCTGAAGATGAAGGAAAACAAGAATACAAAGACTGATGTCGAAGCGACCTGCCCCTCACAGCCCAGGAAGGTGACTGCTGGCAGCCTCCAAGACATTTCCAAAGCATGGGGACATGTATATTGTTGGAGTTGGTTGCTGGTGTTTGTGTCATTTTTATTTTTATACAGACAAAGGAACAGAGGAAATAAGCTAGAATTTTCTCCTGAACAGTGTAGAAAGAGCCATTGAAAAGACTGTTGCCACAGTCGCTTTTCTCTTAGCAAGGAACAAATCCATNGCTTTTATAAACATTATATTCGTCATTACAAAAAGTAGGCTTTAAGTAGTGCNGGGAGCAGGGGCAAATAATAGGAAGAAAATCACTCCAAATTCAACTACCCACAAATATCCATCATTTGTTATTCTCTGAGCACCATTCAAACATCCTTGTGCATGTATATATATAAAAGAAATAGCAAAAAAAATCTATAAAACCAGGATCATAAGGCCTATGAGTTCTTAAGCATTTCCGTTTTATTTTATTTTACTCTAAGGACAATAAAAATCTTATAATAATGTTGACAAATTACAGAACTGCAGAAAAATTTCTCTCTCTTCTCTTTTTGTCAAAGAAGAAAATAAAAATGGAGTCACATAGATTCAGAGCACTCAAAATGGTATCCAGGCTGGGGGACCCGGATAAATCAGATCTCAGATACAATCCCAACAGAGCCTTTGAACTGGACTGGAGACCAACTGACATGAGCTCTGGTCTGGGTCTTCTGAAACACCACATTGTAGATCTATGGTGACATTCCGTGTAATAGACCACATTGTAGAACTATGATGACATTCCGTGTAATAGACCATGTTGTAGACCTATGGTGACATTCTGTGTAATAGACCTCTCTCCTAAACTGCCCAGCTGCTGAGACTGCAACCAATCTTTTATTAAAACACAAATTAACTTTTGCCAGCACCAATCATAATTCCTGACTAACAAATGTCATAATAACCANGGCCCTTGGCAATTTAAAGCTATACATACAGCTACCATTTTGTAAAAATACAGAATACCTTTTCCCATCTATTGAAATCTGCACTTCCCCAGATTGCAATCCTTAGTCCGGAATAAATGTAATTGCCTTTGTGTTTGACTAGGCTGATTTTATTATCAGTTGGCATAAATTAAATATTTAAAACCTGCCTCTTTGGTGAAAGTGAAAAGAAGTGCATATATATTGAAAGTGTGGGGAAGAAAAATATTTCCTCTGTCCACAGAGATTCCAATGGACNAATGGTAAGGAGTCTGAAAATGGGCAACTAGAGATTAACAAAAGAGTTTATTTTTCCTCATATGTGAGCACCCACCAGTAACTAGCTGAAAATCCAGTTAGATAAAGTAAATATATATATATATTATATACATATATATATAGAGAGAGAGATTCAAAAGGAGGGAAGAATTGGACTTCCAAGGAAAGTATTGTGTTAATGCCTTGATGCTAAAGTAAGTCTTCTCATGACCAAGAAACGACCTTAGAGAGGAGTCAGTGAGTGTCCATGGGCCTGCTCCGTCTGCAGAACATGAAGAAATCAGTGACGACTTTGTTTGCAGGAGTTCCTGCTGAACTTTAGGTAATGTTTCTCTGACTTCTGATCTGTTAAGATGCTTTTTCTGATTTGTTCACTTTAATTTTCACAGTCCTTTGTGGGGGGTGTTAATGCCTGTTTTGGGTTTTTTAGCAGCATTCATGGCCTCAACTCACTAGGTACCAGTAGAAGAGCACACTTCCCTCAGTGTGACAACCACAGTGCCTCCAATATAGGCACGTGTTCCCTGGAGAGAAATAGGGTAAAAACCACCTCTCATTAAGAATCATTAAGACTTTGGAAACTAGAATGAAGGGCAGAAAAAAGGCAATAGATTCCCATGATCATTTTTGACTATACAGTTGAATTTTTTTTACAATCGCCTATTGACTCCTTGTTGTTAAAGATCCCGCCTGTCCTAGCTGAGATTGTGCCCTGGGTCTAAGTGAGGTTGAAATAAAGAGGACTATAAAAGAAAACAAGATAGGTCGGGGGATAGTAGAGCAACCCATATTCCAGATATGTCAATGGTAAGATGTATGAGTTTCCTCTTGGGAAGACGAAATATGATTTCTCCTCAATCTTCATAAATCCATAGCTGGGACAAACTTCTGTAATACAAGACAGATCAGCAAGAGGAAAAACCAAGCACGTCTATTTATGTGTGCAGTCATATCACATGGGAGAAGGATTCATGAAAGGCACTCAAGGTGGTGACTGAAAACTCTGGCTTTTCCTGCAGCTTCAACAAACAGTAATAAATTTCCAGAGAAATGACAAGACAAAGGAAAGCAGTTTCAGCTTCCAAAGGCAAGAGTCTACAGGAAGATAAATGTTTGGGAAAAAAACAAATGGAGTAAGGTTTGTCTGTAGATCCCTCAGGTGCCACCTCTGAGCTGGTGAGGGTTGTCTTCAGTAAAAGGCAATTTATAGCTTGTCTTGGGTGGAAAGGGGACAGATAGAAGAGCTAGTCCTCTGCTGCTCCTTAACTGCTTTAGGCTAAGAAAATCCTTCATATTTTAGGGAGGTACATTCTGGTCTCCCACCAAGTCAAGTACCCACAGGGTAGCCAAGGTGTGATAACTTAGCTGTAGCCTAAGGGACAGGCTCCTTCCAAGCAAGAAGATTTCAGCAAAGACAATATTCTAGAAGACTTCAGAATGTTCGTTGGAGTCAATCACCAGAGTTAAGAGCTGAGCTGGAGTTAGAAAAGAAAATACCAGAACATCACTTGCTATCCGGACAGAAGGAGAACTTTGAAGGATGCCAAAAGAATTCACACATACACCTATTGAGAATGCTAACATTTTACTGCAATCACACAGAATGAATCAAAGATAACAGCAACCAGAAAGTTATCCAGTGGTACCACCTAAGTAGAACTGGCTCCATTTTCCCATCTCTCCTTTCACTACACCATGCCAGAGGAGGAACTCAGAAAGGAGAATCTATGAGAAAGTGGAGGGGATAGGAGGAAAGCATAGGGTCCCAAGCATATGTGGGGGAGCAGGTGAAGGTTAAGATACGCCTTGTCCAAAGGCTATGTGTTCAAGCTTAATCATCAGTTTGTTCTACTGGGACATGACAGAACCATTAAGAGGTAGGGCTTGGTGGGAGATTGCAAGTCATTGGGAGTATGCCTCCTAAGGGAACTGAGGGATCTTAGCCCCTTCGCTTTCCTCCCTTTCACTGCCCCACCATGAAGTGGATATTTCTGCTATGCCACACCCTTCTAATGTGACATTCTCCACTTCAAAGGCTTAAAAGCAATGAGTCCACCCAGTGATGGACTGGGCCTTCCAAAAGTGAATTTGAATTAACTTTGCCTCTTCAAATTGCTTATCTTGGGTATTTCATTACAGTAAATAGAGAACTGACATATATAAGGATAGGAATTTCACTGGATTTTAGATATTTGAAATTACTGAGAAAGTGGTAGGATCAAGACANTATGTAGTTAAAAGATTTAAAAAGGAAGGCTATCCTGGAACAGTGTGGAGACTGTCTTGGAGAATGGGAGGGGGGAAAGATTTTACATTTGTCTGTATAAAGTTCAAACCATTTAATAAACTGGTTACATTTATTTTATATCAGGTCTTGGCCCATTGGACTTATTATTTCCCAAGAATTCCTGTATATCATGTACCTGTGTCATGTCAGTGCTCTCATCATGAAGACGACCTGTTGCCTTTAGACTTGACTTGGCGTGGACAGTCAATTATTTATCAGCACTTCGATGCCTTAAAAGTTTTCCCAGCATTCCTTCCCTTTCATTTGAGCACGGTTGTGAAAAAAGACGAAGACAGCCGTACTTTCCTGGATTTGTGATTTGTTTTCTTCATATAAACCCGTCTTTATTTCAAGTTTAGCATCTTTCTCAAGATAGGGCTTTGTTGTCGAATGGGTTTGTCAGTCTCCACTGAATTCTGCGTTTACTTTTCCGTGTGCTGAGTCGGGCTTTCAGAGTGAGGAGATTGATTAAGAAGTAGATGCCTTTTATTATTGAAATCATTTCTGCTTCGTTCTTTCCCTCAAAAATATCACTGAGNTTGTTTTTCTTTGTTCTCTTTTATTTTTCTTCTGCATCCAGTGCTTTGCTGTAATCTTTTTATGTCTTCTTTTTTTTTCCAATTTCATTTTGAGTGATGTCGTCAGACCTGCCACTGTACACATAGTTGTGTTGTTGGTCACGTTTACTATGACTGAACCGGTTCCCTGCTATTTCTCTGTGCTCATGCCCCATCTTTTTCTATTACCTTTTCATTTGTCTCTGAACTTTTCTATTTCTTTTTTGAAATACTTTTCTCTGACTTCAATTTTTGCTATGGAAAGTGTCACACTGTATGGAAAATTTTTCTCTAATTCTATAGGCAATCCTTCCCGTGGTGTGGTTTACATCAGTTTTTTGGAAGGTGTTTCTCTCTCAGTCATTCTACTCTGTTATTGATCATCATCATCATCATTATGCAATCTATCAACAAGGATTCATTCTGATTATTGGTCACCTTTGAATGTCTTGCTAGTTTATTGCTAAAATTCGTGTGTGAGTTTGCTAGAAAATGCTGTGTGAATCACATACCCACACTAAATCTCCATTTCCTTCACCTTTCGGCACTGCTCTCTCTGTCTTAGGCCCACAAACACGTCAGCTGAGCATTACTCTCTTTTCTCCCTCACCTCTGAGACTTTTCCCTCAAGCTGGAGTTTAAAGAATTCATTGAAGTTTTTAAAGGCTGGAATACTGAGAACTGTAGTTTGGGGCTAGTGCTCCAGAAGGCAAGGGACAGAGAACAGAGGAGAATAAAAACAAGTACTTCTGTGGCTAGTGATGCCTTCCCAGCCCCTACATTTCTCAGGAACACATAAAACTGAATTTTTTGTATATTTTGTTGTTTTCTTTCCAAATATTTCTAATTAAAAATTTCTTTGACAATTTCACGTGTGTATACAATGCATACTGACCTCCCAACTCCCTCTCATCTCCCTACTACCCTGGTTTTCCTTTGCCCTTTTCCCTTCAACTCATTTTCTCAATTTGTGTCTGCTAGTTTTAAAACTGAATTCTTACCTGAATTTTTAGTCCCCACCCCTTCGCTCTCATAATTAAGAAGTATAAAATGAAAGATTAAGAAATGTACATGTCCAGATGTTCCTGTGGGTTGACAGTACAGCTCAGCCACTGAGGATAAGGTTCATAGAGCAAGGAGCAATTTCCTGGCTTGACTTAGAAGACAGCCCCACACAGGCTCTCTGTAGACCACATCTTGTTTCATGGTGGCTGCCTCAGTTCCAAACAGTCCCCAGTCTCCCTTTATACTTTGCATCTTATTTTTCCTCAGTTTGCCAGAAATTGGATTATAATCAGTTGATACTTTCTACAAAGATATTTTAGAAAGGTCAGAAGGGGACAGAGGGGTGACCACGTGCATCCTCGTGCATCTTGTGGTCAGTTTTCCACTTCATCAATACAGTGGAATGGGAATGTGTGCAACTTTCTCACAACTAGTGAAACATCTGATGGACTGACTGGTTTTTCTCATCGAACATTCCCAATTTTCTAAGAGGCAATTCTCAAAGCAATGTGTCAGGGTGAAGATTGTCATGTTCAACACTTTGATTTAGTCATAATCTGAGCAAAGGTGAAAACCCAGCCCAACTCATCCCTAGGCTAGAGTCTAGCTACTGCAGCAAAGGCTACTCCTACACAGATGAATGTGGCTAGACAGACAAGCTAGCATCCTTAGTAAAATCTAAGGAAAATACATTACTACAGGTAATAATTTTCTACTGCTGTGAAGACACCATGACCAAGGCAACTTATAGAAGAAAAAGCTTATCAGAGCTTACAGTTTTAGAGGGTGAGGATCAATGGCCATCATAGGGAAGAACAAGGCAGCAGGCATGTCACAGGAGTAGTGGCTGAGAGCTCACATCTTGATCTATAACCATCAGGCAGAGAGACACTGGGAATCACATGGGCTTTTGAAAACTCAAATCCTGCCCCCATCCTGCCCACATCACCTCCAACAAGGCCACGCCTCCTAATCCCTACTAAACAGTTCCACCAAAGGGAGACCAAACATTCAAATACATGAGGCTGTGGGCCAGTCTCATTCTAACCACCACAGCAGAGAAGTTCTTCCCATGGTTTTAGTAAATAGCAACTCAGATCCACTGTAACTTACTTCATTGTATATCTTCCAGGGGAGCAGATGGTAGAGTAACCATAGACTTCTCATACAAAGGTGTGGCCAGCGTGGGCCACACCTCTTCACACACTTTAAAGTGTTTCAAACTAGGCTGGGAAGCTCTCAATGTTACTACCTCTTTGAATCTTCAAGCTGTGAGTAGGTTTCCTGTCTTGGGCTCCTGAGGCATGTTATTTACCCCTGAATAGCAGCCTGTATCATTGCTTGCCTGAACACACTTTATTTATGCATCTAGTGACATTATTATGTTAATCTCTAACGACAGGAGCCAGGCCAGTTTCCAAATGCCCAGTAAGTATCAGGTAGCATGCTTGTAAAGCATTTTACCTCTAAGGTTGTTTGACCCTTCTTGAGTCATTTACCAATCTGGCAAAGCTACAAACTCCTTCTTATAATAATGTATTTAAATAAATTTTAAAAAAGAACATGGAACACCAAGTTTTTGAAGTGTTGGTAACTATTAAAATGTATTAAAAACATATTTGCCATGCTTCCTTAGTAGTATATCAAATAGCACATTTATATATTCGCAAATAAATTTAACAGCAGGTTTATGAACTATTAAAGTTTCTAAATAGTTGGGCCCAGTGAGATGGCTCAGCAGGTGAAGGCACTTGCCACAAACCTGATGACCTGAGTTTGATCCCTGTAACCCACATGGTGGAAGGAGAGAACAGATTCCCACAAGTTGTCCACTGACCTCACATGCACACACAAAAAAAATGAAAATAATATTTTAAGATATTTGCAACTAAATGATTTCTATTGGTGGAGAAGTCATAGATCCTGCTAAAACCACTGGGCTGTTTTCTGCACACATTTAAAATGAAAAGAAATGATCAATTTTGATTAGGGATTAATGAATATAGATGTGGTTCTTCTACGCAAATGTATTAACTCTTCCCCTGGAATTCTGTCTTTGAACCCTGGGTTAAGCACCCTGAATACACTACAACGAAGCCAGCAGTTACAGCTCAGAAACAGCAGGAATGGAGTTCTCCAACGAAACAGCAGGCTGCCTGATGTCCTCAGTAGCTGAGGCAGGAGTTAATTATTGGGGAAAAGCAGGGAATTCTTAGTTAGGCCTTCCAGGAGGCCAGGGGCTTGGCACAGGAATCAGGCCTCTAGATTAAGAACTGAGAATAGAGGGCTGTGAAGGGAATGGTGGTCCCGGAGAGTGATCCAAGAGCAGGGTTTACAGAGGGTCTGGTGACAGTGACTATAGAGAATTTTCCATCTGCCTCCACTTCTTCCTCTCTTTCCTCCTCTTNCTCCTTTATCCCTCTCTTCCTGTAGTAGCAAGAAGAGAAAGGGCAGCAGACAAAATCTTTCAGAGGTTTCCCTCTAGTGGCTACTGGAACAGTTCAGAAGACCAATCCTCTTCGGGATCACTCCAAAGAAATGACAAAACGTAGACAATGATTTGGTCAGGGTTATGTTTCACAATTGGACTTCAAATTACGAAATACTGGATAATTGAAATGTTATCAATAATGAAATGATTATAAATTGAGATAGCAAAAGACACCACAAAGACCAGATTTCTAGTTAAAACATACTCATTGGAGGCAGTACACCTGATCTGAGCTCTACTATAATTTAAATGATGCACATAACAAGGAAACATGGGTGCAGGAGCTTGGGAAGCACCAGTACCTCCTGGGTCTTTTTCCCCCTACAGCAGAAGGGCTCTGACCTGAAAAAATGCATGAGTATTCTCAAGAATGGTATGTGGCCACCTACTTGTCAGAAGTAGCTGGAGTTCAGGAAACACGTGAAAGATCTCCACTTTATACTCAGATATTTATATAATTTACAGGACATTTTCCAGAGAGCTGTGTCTCATAAACCAATGGACTCCAGCTTTGTTTACCCAAGAAATCCTAGACACCAAAGTACACTCTGCTAAAAGCATTCCACGGATAAGGACTCTCCTGCTAGCAAAAAAACATTTAGTTCACCAGGAGGCCTGCCATTAGTATCCTTATAAGATTAAATGGTTTGTTTACCATCTTTCCAATGTAGGAATGTGCCCTCTCCCCTGTAAGAATGGATCGTGAGTGCCTGTTTCCAAAGCATGCTACACAGACTAGATCTGGGTATTTTCGTTTTTATATACACGGTATACAGTGTATACCGGTATACAGTCTTGCCGTGTATCCCAGGCTAATTTTGAACTTATGGCAATTCTCCACCTTCAGCCTCTCAAGTACTGAGATTATATCAAGCCAGATATACCTAGGTACATCTAATCATAAAAATTAACATTGTCAAGCATAAGACTTTTGAGTAATGGGAAAATAACCAGCTATAAATGTGAATTACCTTGTCAACTATGTAAAAAAAATACAGAGAAACTAAAAGATTCCATGTTTAAAAGATTATTTTTTTTTAAGACAGGGTCTCAATATGCAGGCCTAGCTAGCCTGGAACTCACTCTATAGACCAGACTAGCCTCAAACTTGTGATGGCCTTTCTGTCTCTACCTCCTAAACACTAGGATTATAGGCATGTACGACCATGCCCGGTTTGAGGACATTTTTTAAAGTCATTTCTGGATCCACTGATTGGGGGTGATTATTTTTATAATTTACATTTTCCTACAAGAACCATGTATTTACTCTCACTGAATCCCATTCATCCCCCACCCCCCGAAATTAAAGCATTCAAAGGAACCTGTATGCACATCGGACAGAAGACAGGACTTGAAAGTAAACTGCTTTAGGGTCAAACTCTGACTTAGCCAGAGCCTGCTCTGAGATGTCCGACAGATTAGCCTGTTTCTTCCACTGGGAGCAGTGTCCTCTCACTTCTCAGGGTCTTTGGACGGCTCAAACAGAAANNTGGACCACCACTCACACTTCTTTTGACACACTCTGGTTAGTAGACTCCCAGCTCCTGCAAGCTGTCCCAGGGCACCNCCCAAAGACCTGATTTCAGANAGCTCCTCCCTCCTTGGCCATGTCTGCTAATTTTGCCCACCAGCCTCTGCCTGGAGTTGCTCAGGTGTCCTGCCATTTCCAGATCTGAAAGAAATGGAACAAGGCCTGGGACCCTCCTATTCTAACAGCTAAGGATGCCCCAGGGGATTCACCCTCAATCAGAGAAGCTTGGGTCAACAGAAAAGGGGACAAGGGGGCTGGAGAGAGGGCTCAGTGGTAAGACAGAGAGCACTGGAAGGATTCGGGGAAACAATCTGCCTCGTGTTCTGCTCTCCAATCAGTTAGCATGAGGCATGGCTTCTCCACCCAGTCTTTCTAGAAGAGCCACACCTGGTCTTATAGCACACCTGCTGAGTGGACTGCCTGGCTCTGCTCATCATGAAGACCAGGCCAGGGGCTTCCCATTACTGCACATGTACTATGTCTTGAGTTTTGCTTCCTGGAGTTCCCAAATAAATGATCAATGCTTTATTCTTTGCCCTGGGCCATGCTCAGCTGTTAGGGAAACCTTATCTAAAACATCAGCTAATTTATATAAAGTGTCAGCATGCATGCCCTCAGAAGAGACTATAAGATAGTATAAACATATTGAAGGGAAGCTACTGGGTTCCATCCCAGCACAGCAAAAGAAAAAGATAAATAAAAAGGAACATCCCTTTGAAAATACATGAGGTAGCCCCCTCACCTGACTGAGGGGTGTGCTTCTTCCTCTGTACAGTTGGATTTTTAAAAAAAATTGTTTTTTATTTATTTATTTTTGTTATTGTTACTGCTNTTCCCATTCCCACTCCTAACACACACCTATCTGGAAGTAAGATAGAAACCCAGCATGGTCATTTAATAGTAAAACTGCCTCCTAGTATTGATTATCATATAAAGTTACAAGTCACATGCCCACTGCATAAGTGAGTCTGAATATATTGGCTGAAATACAAGTTATAACATCAAGCAGACTTGAATTAGAATCTGTATCTCTGAGATCAAAGGGAAATCAANCTCAGAGATTCTTTCTGTATCTCGAAGCCCACCAAATTAATATCTTCCTCATAAAGTTGAATTAAATAATGAATATAAAGCCTTTAGTAAAATCTTTATATAATATAAATGAAGTAATAATAATTATTATAATTATTATTATCTAACCTGCCNTTTATAGCTGGGTATGGTGGTACATGTCTGTAATTCCAGCATTTAGAATGATGAGGCAGGAGGCTAGCCTGGACTACCTAGTGAGACTATCTCAAAAAAATCAATAAATAAAAGGCATTTCTAATACATATTCTAAGTAAAAACTATACCAATACTCAACAATGTGGTCATGAAGAGTGGACATTATTACAACATGGATTGGATTCATTCAGGTAAAAGTTCTGTTCCAATGCTTGTGTGAGGTTCAGAGAAGGTCTCATGTCCTGAGTCACATGTCAGAGCAGTCATTAGATGTGTGTCATGCTAACACATCAACTCAAAAANATGTATAGAAGCTGGCAACGAGGGTGGGTGAACAAGGCAGTCTGAGGCCTGAAGACATTGGCTCTGATCTATGGCTAGTTGTCTAAAAATAGCATAGAGGGGCAGCAGATAGAGGAAACAGAATCCACCATCCTCCACTGGGGGAGCACAGCCATGGGCAAGTTGATTAGGAATCTTAGGATCCCTAGTCTATGCAGCACAGTATCAGGTAGGGAAACTGAGGCAGTCATGTACTGTAAGACGAATTTCTAAATGGTCTTGTTAAATAAAAACACAGGGCCAGAAATAGGGTGAAAATCTGACAGA
>LZPO01117350.1:71683-84631 GCA_001675575.1 Neotoma lepida
TGAATGTCATCTTATCAGAGTCATGCCCATTCCTAACAGCCACTCTTTGTCCACCTCCCCCTATTGATTCAGGTCATGAAGCACACCACTACACAGAGCAGCTTGTTGCCACTACCACACCAAAGCAAAGACTTTGTCCTGTCCGTCACTGCATTTCAACCCAGCACATGGCCAGGCATGCAGCGGTGCTCAGAACACTGGTAATTTAACTGCCATATTGACAGGAGAAAAATAGAGACTTGTTAGC
The DNA here is from genome assembly GCA_001675575.1 of Neotoma lepida. Lineage (NCBI taxonomy): Eukaryota > Metazoa > Chordata > Mammalia > Rodentia > Cricetidae > Neotoma > Neotoma lepida. Next base: position 71,931 of record LZPO01117350.1, read on the forward strand.
AGGCAGGCACCTCGTTTCTTATAGAAAGATCTCTTTGTGAACCATGCCAAAAGGTCCAAATGGGACCACGTAACTTCAAAAGAAGCAATGCACCCATTCTCTCTCCCATTCATTCAGCCTCGCTAAAACCTCCAACATCATTACAAAAGGCATATGAAAAAACCCAATCACTTTGCCACGGTGCCTGTAAAAGTGGGTGGGTGATTGATGGAGAACTCACAGTGGGCAATCACATAGAAAAGCTGAAAAGAACTGGTGATGAGCTTCTGTCCAAATCCAGATGCTTCACCAGCTATGACCAGATCCTATGGGGATGCAAGTTCCTAGCAGTCCTAGAACTGGGTGGATTTGGACCATAGTCATTCAATGGGCTCCAGTGTGGATGGGGCTTCCGAGGGAATGAAGGATCACCAGAACTGCTGCCATATTCTGGATTATTCAGCTACTAAAAGCTCTGCTCATTTTAGCATGGCCAGCCTGTGCCCTGGATGGGAGAAAAGCAGATGTTCTTCAACCTGTGGCTTAGAACAGCATTATGTCCCTATAAATACATTGTCTGTAAATTATTAACCTATTAAGCATCATTGTGTAACCTAACTTAAACATGCTTGGAACACTTGCATTCATCTACAGTGGGTCAAAGCCATATAAAGCAAAGCCTATTTTAAAACAAGTGCTGAATATTTAAAGTAACTTACTGAATGGCTACATCCATAAAATGTTGGCAACGGAGACAACAGTAGAGTATTGGCTGTCTGCTCCCTGCAGTTGCCCAACCTACCANGGATCATTAACTCAAGAAAAGATTGAAATTGAAAATAGGAAGAGAGAATTCTAGACCATCTCAAAAGCAAAGAATTATAAGTCAAATCATCCCTAAATAAGGACCATTGGCCCTTCCAAGCACCTACCATGAGCAAACAGTGTGTTAAGTCCCTAATTCAGATTAATGTAATCCTTGAACCTCAAATTTCAGTCTTAAATAATGGTAGATATGTATACGCCATTCAGCATCTATCAGGAATGTCTAGCCTTTTGCTGTTGCACCATCAGGGTGTTGTCTTCTATATGTTGTGCTGTGTGCATAGCTATCCTGAGATGCATGTGACACATCCAGAGTGGACAGAAATAACACCTGCTACAGTATCTGTTTATCACACAACTCCATCCACTTGGAAGTAAGCAACGAGTTGCAAGACAGCTTCCTCCAGGTGACCCCTGAAATGAGCAACCCCAAGTGATCACTCCATCTGGGTCCTCAGTAAGTGTTGCTGTAGCCAGCAAAGATCAGAACAACGGATCTCTCAAGTACTAAGGCTTCTAACCATGACTCCCCTAACTAGGGGAAAAGAAGAGGACAGACTACTGTATCAGAATTCAGCCTCCATGTGAGCTTTATGTTGGCATCCTTGTGCCTCTGTTGCTAAACCTCCTTTTATCTGTTTTGTGGGCGTACAGTGCAGAGACAATCTTTTAGATGAATCACAGTGTTAGAGGCTTTACCATTTTGCAGTGGTGGTTGTTTCTGTCTTATAGACCACACCTGCTCATAGCTGAAAAGACCAGCAGCCATTGCTGTGGGAGTCCTCAAGAGAAAAGCCACACAATCAATGCGGTAAATTGACTACGGCTGAAAGCTGTCTGTCTCCAAAAGGCATCATCCAAGCCCCACAGACCATATACGTGCTATAATCAGGATCTATCATGTATGTACTGAGGACAGCCACATAAAGATGGTGCTGAGCTCCTGGGTCAGAGGCAGTCCTACACACTCAGTCAAGGTTCATTAAGATGCTTTTTGTATGTGGGGGTGCTCCCCCTCACAGTGAAAACTAAGTTCAGGGAGCTCTGGTTCTTTTATTCCTCACTCCCTACATTTCTGGTCCTCCAGACAAGTTGGGGTGTTTATTTTCNCCCTAAGAAGTTGGAATGCACGGTGACCATGGCTGCCTTGGGANGGGCGTCATTTTTTTTAAAAGCTACTGCAGTTGCCAAAGTTTGCAACTTTGCACTGTGGTGCCCACCCTGGTGTGCAGTGATCTTTCCTATAGTCCTTTAGCAAGGGAACAACGCTTTTTCTTCTGCATTTTGGAAAGTCTGCCGCTGAGATTTCTCTGGCATTACAAAATGCCCTCTAGGGAAACCTGTGGCTTGGAAGTGAACTGTGAGGAATTCAGGTAGATGCTACATTTTAAGTACATTCAGTCAATAATCAATCATTTCCATCTAAAACAGTTTTGATTTGGTTGGCGGGGGTGGGGAGGGTATGGGGGGTGTGGGGGTGTGGCTTTACAAATACTCCCAATGCTTGTAACAGTCACTTGGAAGCTGTGTTTGCTGGAAAGCTCTGACTATTCACTTGGACTCACTGAAGACAAGGTGAAATCTTGGACCTCTGTCTTCACTTAATGTGTCTCCTCTACTTTGAGTCAGATTCCTGCTCAGTTCCGAGTTCAGGTATGTTATTCACATAGGGGATTTCCCTCTAGTAACTGATGGTACAAGGCTGGTTGACCCTCAATTTACCAACCCACAAAGCCAAAGTCACAAAGATAAGAATGACTAAGGTATTTCTAATTAACGCTTACAGCATCCTCTTCCAGGCGCCAAAAAAGGTGCTTAAGTGTCTCCAGCTTCCTAAATCTGTAGTCACCTTGGAATTCAGGGACAGCACAGCCTAAAAGATAGATCACAATGGAACGGCTCTCCTGATGGGAACAACTTACCCTGCGGTGGGAACGGGACCTGTATCTCAAGCANGACAGTCCTAATGGAAACTAGATTGTCCCCCAAGTGATAAGGACTTCCTGGAACTAACTACGTTTCATAAACAAGCCTAAGANAACAATCAACCAGGCCACAATTTGGCCAAGCCTGCTTGATAATAACATCGCTAACTCCTCTCCCCTGTCCAGTCTTCCTCGGTGATCTTTAAACAGAGAGATCATGTCAGTTTCCCCAGGGTGGACTGAGGTGCGTCTTCTTCCCAACCCGATCATACTGATTAAAATCCTTCTTTCCTTTTCACTATTTTGTTTGCTCTTNGAAAGTGGCTGGACATGACCTGTTGGAACCCTCACAGCAGGATATCCAGCCTGGAAACCCAGTTATATCCCAGTTACCTACCCAGCTTCAACTCATGCTTGATGTCTAAGTCTACATACATGTAAACATGTAACCTGGGTAAAGGCCATAATACTTCCTAACAAACTCTCACATGTTTCTAAGCAAATTTATTGTTTCCTACTTCTTTCCATTTATTATTTTACATGAATTGTGGGCAGTGCGGATACTTTAACAATTTAGATGTTAGTTAAAAAAATATTCGGATGGGCCTATGACTGAATTTGGGGAGGGATCAACATTTCTCCAAAATGGATGCAGTGTGTCAAGGCTCTAGGTGTCCCTTTTAGGAAGCACAGTACAAGCATCTTTGCACAAAAGAAGGATATTTGAATTTTTTTGGAGAAGAAAGTGGTGAGTGTTGTGACTATTGAACTCTACAGGAGCTCAAGTATAATCTAGAAGGGTGGCTATGGACCCTGGGTTCCCGAGGGAATGGCTGTGAGGATAAAGGATAATGAAGCTGTCATATAAGCATATATAATTTGGGTATTTATTCATTTATCTTTTAGCTCCACGCTCACATTTCTATATTGGAGCAAAGACCGTGCAACCCACATTTCTTCTTTTATAGATCTTGCCAATAGGAGATGCTAGAAAGGGATCGGGGACTTCTTTCTTCTGATTGCTCCCTGGCTGCTCTGTCTACTTGCTCCATCTATGAGCCTTAATCCCGGGCACCAGAGGCGAGTTCTACCAGCAGTCTTCCATCTCTAGTGCCTTCCCACACGGCCAACCTCATCACATGTCACTTCACAGTACCTGCAACTGGCAGGCAGCCCCACCATCTGAACCCCTAATCCCTGCTCTGTTGTGTGATATTTTTATCGTGTCCTGACAAATAAAGCTTACTTGGAGTCAGAGGTTGGAGGTAACCACTAGCCAACTAAAATTAACCAGAGAAGTTTTGGAAGACTGAAAACAGATAGGACAGGAAATAATAAGGCAAGGCGGAAAGGGATCTGGCTCTCTGTTTGGAGGAAGGAACGGAGCAGGTAGGAAGGACTAGTGGCTTCTCTGCTTCTTTGATCTTTCAAGTTCTTACCCCAATATCTGACTCCTGAATTTTTATTGAGATACCAGTGTTAGACAGGCAGCTTTGCCTTCAAGGACTTGATGAAAACAACAGCTAGCAGAGGCTCCTACCTCTGAGGTATAATCCCAACTCCACAGGGTCTTTCTCGAATTATCTAGGTTCTTAGAACACCAATCAGGCAATTTTTAAGGTAACATTTATTAATCAATTTCTAAAAAATTCTCCATCCATATAGCTAATGTGGTTTCCATTTTTAGATTGCTTCTTGGGTGCAATATCTGTCTTGGCAGGGTCGGGGGTAAAAAAGTAAAACAGGGGAGTGTTCATCAGCATAAGGACTATTTAATAACCAAGTAACTTCAGGTATCTCTGGGTTAAAGCAAAGTTNAGAAAGAGTTCTCTGGAAAGGACTTGCTAAAGCCTATGCAAGTGCTGCTGTCATTGAGGGCTTACATGAAGTGAAGCGCATCACTCAAATTAACTGAACACCATGCTTAGTGTGAAACATGTCACAAGATTCACATCCTACCAAACAAATGTTCACAAATGCTGGATTCAAGCACCTGGCCCTGGACCTCTCAGGAAAACTCACCCATGATCAGTACCTTGGAGTATCTCCCCCAGTTTAAGGCACTTCCTTTAAAACAGAGAAAAAGGAAAACCTGATGGATGCACGCTACACATTTCTTCCAGGCCAGCCTCCTCCCCTCTCTAGCCATAGCAAAAAGGAGACTACAAGCAATTATTTTAAAAAGAAAGTGCTAACATTTTAGTAACAATCCCAGATAGACAGCTTTTTTTTTCTTAAAAAATCATAAAGTATAATGCTACATTCTGGTAACAATTTTAAGTTAAGGAGTGAATGATCTTTGTTTCTCTTTATAGTAATGTGTTATTCCTGCTTATTAGTGAGAATTCTATTGCATCTTCTGATCTGCTAGCCTTAGCATTAAGCCTCCAACTTCCTACAGTTGTGAGAAAATGTTACCTCCTTTTTATACATAAAGCATACAGAAGTTTACATGTTTAATCTCAGGGGTAATTTGAAACATAAAGAAATGTCAAGTCTGCTGTCAAAATTAAGCAGCAAGCATAAGAAATTGTCTAGTGAATATGGCTACTTCCCGTCCTCCATGAGTCCTGCATCCTCATCTCCAGTGTCTCCTTCCATGCTTATTCAGGGCCTGTTCATTCTGCAGACACAGCTCAGGTGGGATTTCCACCAGGGAACCTTGTTTAACTGCTGTGATTCATCAAGTGCTTCCTTCTCTGAACTTCTAATTTGGGTATGTCAATAATGTCTTTGCGTTGTTGTGTACAACCTCAGTGCTGTGTGTTCAAGTGCAGTACGGATGCTTTGACTGCAAGGAGCACAGTCTACAGTGACCACACCATCCTAACATGCTCTGTAAAGCAATTTGCTTCTAGTTTTCTGAATTTTCCTGTATAAACCTTGTGTACACTTAATATCTAGCATTCACAGTGATGGAAGACATTTCATGGAACCCAAATTTCCCAGACCTCAGTGAGTTATGAGGTCTAGGCAAACACCTGCTTCTTTCAGTGCCTTGCTTGTAATGAACACTCATCAGATGCTAGTTGTTGGTGATGATAATGATGTAGGATCAGAATATTTGGGATTCCATCTGGGATCGCAAATGGCTTAGACGAAAGATTTGCTTGTTTGAATAATATCTAAGTTCCAACGATGGGAAATTAGGCTTAGTAGTAATATAGAAAGAATAGCAGCTTGGATTCCATCATAGCGTGGCTCTTTAAAGCCCCCACTTACTATGTGACTTTAGGCGAATAGATTAATGGATCACTTAATGACAACGCAGTGTCATCATTGCATACACACCATAGAGTGTTCTGAAATAACAATGGCTGCAGTGTCACTAGATGATACAAATTTATGGGACAACCTTCTTATATGAAGTCCAGTGTTGACCAAACATTGTAGCATATGACAAAATCTGACTTTCCCTACAATCAATGTCCTTGTTTATAAAATAAAGATCACCAAACAAAGAGATACATGCCTGTAATCCCAGTATGTCAGAGGTAGAGGCAGAAGGGTAAGAAGGTCAAGGACAGCCTCAGCTACATAGACAGTTTGAGGCCAGCCTGGGCTTTATGAAACCCTGGAGAAAGAGAGAGTATTCAAGTACATGATGTGATGACTTACCACATGAAGTCAAGTGCTGTTCTGTTACACATTTGATATGATGACTTATCACATTCATTAGCACTTCAGTCAAGTGCTCTTCTGTTACACATTTGATGTACAAAGTGACCAACAACTAGCAACCATAGTTGCTATTGCTATTACTTAGAATAAGTTTANACTCAGATGAGCAAAACTGACAGCCATCTACCTAGAGGGAAGGTATTCACCTGCCTGAAACAGAATTCATTCCTACAGGTTTAAAGATTACTCCTTATTAAGACACTCAACACATTAATCCCCCATCAACATTTACTACTTAATGTGGAATTTTTCAGCTCAAGTAGCTTAATAATGCATCAATTCACTCTTGCAGCAACCATGGGCATCTGGGCATGAGAATATTCCAGAAGTACCAATGGCAGAGTTGCGTAAAATGTCCATGAGCCTTTCCTTTAGTGGGCCTGAAGTCTTGTATACAGCTTGAAAAAAAGCAGAGAGAAAATGGAGGTAAATAAAGGATCACTCAGATAGCTCAGATACTGCAATGATGGGACCAATGAACAATGGTGAGACTTTAACTACTAACTAACTACCTACTACTAACTACTAACTACTACTACTAATGACAGCTAACTACTCAAGTATATTACCTAGAAGCTGCCTGCATTAGTTACTTCTACACTGCTATAACCAAGTACCTGACAGAAACACCTTGGGGAAGGAAAGGTTTGTCGGACTTATGGTTTAAGGGACACAGTCCATCGTGTTGAAGATGTGGTNGCTGGAACTCTACTAATAGACCAGGAACTTTTGGCATCCCTTGTCATGTCTTGGTGGATTAGGAAAGAGAGAGTTCGGGCTGGAAACTTGGTCCAGAAGAAAGGCCTGGCTATCAACCACAAAGCTCACCTCTCCAATGACTCCCTTTCTCTAGCTACATCTCATTTCTTAAAGATTCTACAACCTCCCCAAACTACAGCACCAGCTGAAGACAAAGTTTCCAAACACATGAGCCTATGGGGGACATTTTACATTCACACCTGGCCCTGTCCCCCATAGGCTAACAGCCATCTCAAAGTGCAGAATTCATTCAAACTAATTTTAAGTCTTCATAGTTTTAACAATTTCAACATATTTCAAAAGTCCAAAGTCTCTTCGGAGACTCAAGGCAAAATCTTAACTATGAGCCTGTGCATAAACCAGAAAATGCGTTATATATTTCTAGTATACAATGGCTCAGAATAGGCACTCTTACTGCAGAAGGAGAAGAACAGGAAACAGAAAAGGAAGACAGAAAAAAAAAAGGACCAAAACCCAGCAGAGGGAACATGAAATCCCATAGTTCCATATTCAGCATCTGAGGTTTTGATGTCATCACCTGGGCTACAGCAGGCTTGGGTTGACCCATAGCTCTGTTGTCTAAAGTACACATGATCTCTCCCTTGTGCTGGATTCCTTCCGTGCCTAGAGCTTTCCTCAGTAGGTATCCTATATCCTTGGCATCTCCAACATCCTGGGTTTTCTATTGCTATTTAGACTTCANATTCATAGATTCACAAATCATCCTCTCAGGACCTTCCATGATACATGTTGCTTGGCCTCTTGGGCTTTTTCTGGAATCTTGGCACAAGCTGTCATGATCTTATCAGTTCTACATCCTGAATGTCTCCAAAACTAACATCATGTCTATGATGTCAAGTTGCTGCTAATCTGAGATGAAGTCTGCCCTCTTTGGACAATGATTACAGCCACCTCTGAGTACCTGAGTGGCTAAACCAATGGAAATATTTCCCAAGGCAAACATGTTCAAGCAAAGAAANACATGTGGCATTCTCTTCTGGTCCTCTTTTACAGACGCACCTGATGGAAGCATTCTTCTCAGTTGATGTACCCTCTTACCCGATGACTCTGGTCTGTATCAAGTTGACAGAAGACTAGCCAGCATAGTGAGGAAGGAATGGTAGGTGAGGTCTACCTACAGCAATGGAAATTTATGGCATGGCTTCCTATATCTTGCAGACCTAAAAGCCCAGATCTTGGGCTTGAAGCTTGTACCAGACAAGGCCAGGCTGTACTCAAGCCCATCCTGAGTGATCCACTACCTCTAGCTAAGCCCTACATTCTAAAGATTCCACAACCTTCCAAAACAATGCAACTAACTAAAGAACACATGCAGGGGACATTTTATATTCTACATTCTACCATAACATTGCCCTAACCAACTCAGTAGGTATGGAAACAATGTACATAGAAGATTTAGATGAATTATGATATTTAAGAATGTTTATGTGTAATGGTGTTTTGGCTGTATGTATTTCTGTTCATCATGTGTGTGCTTAGTACACCCTCAGAGGCCAGAAAAGGGTGTTGGATCCCCTGGAATGATTTACAGACTGTTGCAAGCCACTACGTAGTGCTGGGAATTGAACCTGGGTTCTCTCCTCCAGATTCTGTTAAACACTGAGCCATCTCTCCAGCCCAAATTACAGGAAATTTTGTAAACAAATCAATATCTGGACTTTTAAAATACAGAATAGTGGATAAGTTTTGAATTCCACAAGATGCTATGTGACATCTGTCTATTTCACTTGGAATAGCAAGACTAGCAATGTCTGGGACGGCCAGTCTGCTGCCTATGCTAGCACATCAGAAACTGAGGATTCATCCCTCTGAATATGGCTGAAATTTTCTCCTAAATAAGAAAATGGGCCTTATCTGCTAAGTTAGTTTGGTGGATGATGATGATGGTGATGGTGATGATGATGATGATGATGATGGTGGTGGTGGTGGTGGTGGTGGTAGTGGTGGTGGTGGTGGTGGTGGTGATCTTCTTCTTCTCCTCCGTTTTCTCCTCCTCCTCCTCTCCTTCTTCTTCTTGGCAAACTTAAAGGCTAGAGAGAGAGAGAACTCAGCAGTAAAGAGTACTCACTACTCTTGCAAAGGACCTGGTTCCCTGTACCCATATGCCAGCTCAGAACTGCCTATAAGCCCANTTCCAGAGGATCTGATATGTGTATGGTGTGCATATATACACACAGACACTTACACATATACATAAAACAAAACCAAATAAAAATTTAAAGTAAAGGTAAATTCTAGACCTATTTTAAAGAATGANGGGCTAGAGAGACTGTTCAGGAGCTAAGAGTGCTTGTGGCTCTTGCAGAGAATTGGGGTTCAGTTCTCAGTACCCACATAAAACAGCTCACAAGTACCTGTAATACCAGTTCCAGAGGATTCAATGCCCTCTGTCCTCCAAGGGCATTTTCATATATATGGTGAAGAAAAACTCACACAAGTACTCACATACATAAATAAAACTAAACAAATCTTTAAAGANTTATAAAGTCTATGTTAATAAACTAATCAGTTGCATATAAACAATAGGATAATTAGAGAGGCTTGGCCATACCTGTATTTGGCCTCATTCTCCCACCCATTAATTTTGCAAGTCTCTTCACTTCAAAAACTATACAAATAGATGTCATTTGAAAGAGTGGATAAGTCACGTTTTCAGTAGTCCCCTCCCGATTCATCCACATTAGTAAGACTTAACAGAATTTCTCAAAGNCTTTGAAGTCTGATTTAAATACACTCACACCATCCTAAATGGTCTTACTTCCTCCCCAACTCTGCCATATAAATTCAGCCTTCCCTCTAGCCACTTTAGTTTGGCTGTGTCTCTGTATTGAGAAACTTGGGGCTCCCACTCCTGCTGAACGCCATTTCTTCCTTTTACCCAGAAGATTATCAAATTACAGCTCCAAATTGGAGTTAATAACCTGACATGTTTTATAATTTATGAGCACGTGGCATCCGATGAGAAGTGATCAAGTTTTATGATCTATGTCTGCGTTTGCAGTATATTGACATAGAGTTTGGGTATTTGGCTTCCTAAAATGGTTTAATATGGACAGATTAGCTGGCCCTTTCTAGGAAGGCTATCCCAAGCAACTACCCAATAGTNACAGAGTCTCTCCTAATCCCTCCAATATCCCCTCAATATTAAGGCTAAGTCAAGGCTGTGTGTGCCCTCCATCAGAATAATAACAGCAACAATTCTTCATATTTGTATAATGCTTAATATTTTTTCAAAGCACTGTTGTTAAATGTCATACCCTCCCCATCCGGGTGCGATGATGGGAAACTGAGAAGAATTTCATTTTCCTCATTAAAATAAAGCAAGAAAATGTTAATGCCAAAGGAAACAGGGCTGCCAGTCTGCGGTCCACATTCATTAGCAGAAGACTGCTAAAAATTGCTGAACTGCAGGTTGCACCAAGCACTGTGGACAGTTGAATCTGTCTTGTTAACTCACCTCAGTTTCTCCAGAGAGCATGGCCGCTCTTCTCTTTAGCTCTCCTGCACTGATACAGTAGTCACCTGTCAGGGGCAGAGTGTGAGAAGCAGCATGCTGCTGCATCTCCTCAGCGGGCCCTGCCTGCTAGGATCAGTGTTACTTGGCAGANGCCCCTCCACTGCCCTCCAGATTGGAAGTCTTACTTCCGATTTGGCTGTGCTCAGCACAATCAGCACAGAAGTGTGAGGTCTTCCAAGTCAGTGCAGACACAGCCATGATTCTTCACCTGCTAAGTGGCTCTGGGACATCCCCCAGTCCTCAGGATCTGACAAGCTGAATTCCCTTCAATCGTAGCTTTGCTGAGGTCCCTGCCACCTGCAAAAGCAGTCACACAGGCTCTGGGGACAGGAGCAGAGTCTACAGGACCCTGGGTAGCTCAGCAGAAAAAACAGGAAGCAGGTCGGCTCATGGAATGTTCCCAAAGCATTCTGCTAGTTCTCATATTTGCTTCATTCTGGACCTCACGCTGTGGGTGTGACCTCTGCCCAGCCCCAGGGACTGAAAGTGAATCTGGATATCCATGTTCTTGGCCTTACTATCCCCAACCCAAGTGCCCTCATGTTGTGGCACTTCTTCAAAACCCTACGTCTTATTCCATGACAGCTCCTCTATCTGAGTATGTAAGGAATCTCTGAGACTGTGGAATCTCGCTCTCTTTCCTCAACAGCTGCATTCATGTACCTAGAAAAAGCACTGGGTGACTGATGACTAATGTGTGCACCGAGCGCTAGCATATACCCTGTCTACCCATATGTCTGACAGATCTGGTCATCACTGATGCTAGTAGCAGAATCCTCCTCTCTATCTTCTCTGTTCTCTGAAACTGACCATGGCATGGACCTATTCTGTCCAATAAATAGAAAGCAGAAGTGATGCTGGTACTTCCAGGGGATACTCTCATTGCCATAGGGTAATTCATCATGCCTCCAACTCATGTCTGTGGTGATACTGAGCATGTATGTTGAAGCAAAGCCTCCATCAGTCCGGCCCAGATTACTATGATGAGCCAACGCTCTCACCAACTACCAGAGGACATAGAGCATGAATAGGAAACAAAGACATACTGTTTGTCCACTAAGCTTTGAGTTGTTTGTTATTGTGGCATAGCATGGCCTATCCTGACTAGTCCTTAAATAGAGGGAGAACCAGACCATGGAAACTTAGTCAATATAGTTGGCAATGCAGGTATTGATCTGACTGCCAGTTAAAGAGAGAATATAAGCCAAGTTTGACCAGATAAGATAGTGGATGGACAATGCTGCCTTAATTGCCACATGCCAAAATAATACGAGAGGCANGTGGCTTGTCAAGATAATTCCACTCCCTAAAAGTCTCGTTTTGGAGAGGGTGCACATCACACATTTTTCTTTGCTACATTTTCAGAAACAAAGGAAGAGGAAAAGAGATCCTGCCAAGAAGCATTTATATTTAGCATGCACCATATGCACATGTGTGGTGCAGAGTACAAAGACATGTGTGGGCCCGCCAGATTGAAATCAGCAGGATAGAGAGCAGGAGATACAACACAAAAGTGTGAGACTCGCCGTAGCATAAATGGACGCNGTTCTGAGAACAGAATGGCTCTTTGTGTCTTGACTTCACAAGATTCTTCAGTAACCACTTCAGAATATTCTAACAGAGCTTAATCTTTACCTGCAAGGCCATGTGTGAAAGATGGGCTCTGAAGTCAGTGTTTGAAGTGGAGGGCAGTTACTTAGGGCCCNATAGCTTCTTGCTAATCTACTTTGCTATATCCTCCATTATGGAGCTCTTAGAGTCACAGAGGGGGGGGAAAGGATTTGGAGGTAAAGGTGATATCTACCAACATCAAAGCCAAACTTAGCGCAACTTCATGATTATGAAGGGAGCATGAGAATGAAGTGTTGGGGCCCTGGAGATGGAAACGGATCTTAGCAATCACAGATAAGGGGAGAAAAACAAATACACAACTACTCAGCTGGCTGCAGGGTAGTGTGACCACCTGATCTCTACTCAGCTGGCTGCAGGGTGGT
>LZPO01117351.1:0-10650 GCA_001675575.1 Neotoma lepida
CATGCCAAGTTTATGTAATGCTGAAGGTTGGACCCAGTGCATGATAGGTTAGCACTTTCCCATTTGAGCTATGATCCCAGGCTTCTTGATATGAGTTTTCTGACATTCTCAGGGGATCCTACTTGAGAAAGTGGTGAAAGAAGCATTTCTCTTTCAGGGAGCCACAGAGGGTAAGCTTCTGTGCATCCTGGAGGCAGTGGTTCAAGAACAAATTTTCAGTGTAGAAGGGGAAGCCTAAGCTGCCAGAGTAAACGTTCAGCAGTGATGTCATCACACAGCAGTGACCTGGAGGTGATTTTGGCTCCTGTGCCAGCTGAGGGAAATATCCTTAGAGATTGTCCAGAAGCATGTCCCTTAGCTGATTCCAGATCCTGTGAAGTGGACAATCAACATTAACCATCAGAGCTCATGGGAAATTACTGAGAGATGTAGTTGGGTGCTGATGTTGAGGTGGAACAAAAGGAGCTTGGCTAGATCTCAAGGATGGATGAGAAAGAGAGCTTGATTGGATAGCAAAGTATAAAGGGTGAGGATTCTCTCTAACTGGTGGCAGAATTCTTGGCTTAAAATGGGCTCAGAATGAGGTTTGATCAAGGAGGGGTTTTGGTCAGTAGTCAGTCTGCATTTATGGCTGAATGAGGAGATACATTTTGGCATTGGGGTGGGGAGGCTCTGCTTCATCCTGGCCTGAGCTGTGGAATCTGAAAGCCAAGCACCCATAAATGAACATGTGTTTGCAGTATAGCTAGAACTAGACTGTCCTGGTTAGCTTTTATTGTCAATTTGATACAATATAGAGAGCCTGGGAAGAAGGGACCTCAGCTGAAGAAACACCTCGATGAGATTGACTCACGGCCATGTCTGTGAGAATTTTCTTGATTGACATTGATGTAGGAAGGCTCAGTCCACTGTGGGTGGTACCATTCCCAGACAGAGGGGCCTGGGAGATACAATATAGCTAACTGAGCATGAGCCACAGAGCAAGGCAATAAGCAGAGAGAATCTCACTGGTTCTGAGTTTTCTGGGGTTTTTGTTTATTTGCTTCCTTCTTGCCCTGAATTCTCTCCACAATGGACTGTGACCTGGAAGTTTATGCTGATAAAAACCCTTTCCTCCTCTAAGTTCCTTTTGGTCATAGTGTTTTTATCACAATAACAGAAAAGCAAACTGGAGGGTGGGGAGATCCCTGAAAGCATCATGGCTGGCGGGGAAATGAACTGTGAAGAGGTGAGACTTAGTCAGACTGGATCAAACTTCTAGAGTCTGACACCAGGCAGTTTATTGCTGGCATATATAAATACAGTAGTTTGAGAAGTAAGTTTCTGGGTGTAATACAATCCCTGCTGCTCAAGGAGGCATAATTATATCGAAACTCAACTCAAAGTACATGTCATTTCTTCCAAGAAGACAGGTTCTAGAGATAGGCTACTTATACTAGCTTAGGGGCCTAGGGAAGGATATGGTGTGGTCTCTGTCACACAGATAATGTAGAGGTCATTTGGGCTATTAGCCATCTCAGGTCCTGGTTGTAGGAGCTTGATATGGCCTGGCCCTTCAGATAATGCAGATTACCAGGCTATTAATTACCTACAATCCCAGCTTTCTGGATAGAAAAACAGGTTTTATGTCCTTTCCTTTGAGAGGACAATCCTGTGTGTTTAGCATTTCTGGTTTCCTTAGATATCTGTGGGCACAAGAACCTTCATGTTCCCAACACAAATGAGAGGTCATCAGTTGCTGGTGGTGTGGTGTGTGTACACGTGTGATACTGGAGACCATTAAGAATATACAGCAGATGACAACTGATATTCAACAAGTCAACCTATCAGATGAATAATTTTCTGATGGGGAGCTCCCACTTGGCAAAGAGCATGGGGGTCACTGACTCTGAATCTGTTTGTTTCTGTCTGTGATTCTCTCATGTGCTGCCACAATTCCTCCCTGGAAAGAACAGCTGTGGGGTTCCTTCCACAGCCCATTGGAAGTATGTTTTACACTTTTTGGGCATACTTATAGCTGTGGATGATCAGGAAAATGATTTCTGCTTAAGCTGTATAATTCCGATGAATAGAAATAATACTAGGATATTTTTCATAACTGACATAGGAAAGTAACAGAATTCTCAGTCACAAAGCTAATTTTAGATTTCAGAACAAATCAAAACAGACTAGCTGCCCCTGCAGAGAATACACAAAAATTAGTTCCCAAGTATTTGTTGAGCCAAAGTCAGGCACAAAACAACTTTAGTAGACATAATTTTCTCAGCAATTGGTTTTCTACACACACTCCTAGGCTCAAGATTCAGCCAACTAACTGTTTATTGCTTAGGTCCTGAATTTCAATGTCACTTTCCATGATGTCTCTCAGCCTATGTGCCTCCTGCCTGCTCACCAAGGAACTTGGCTGATAGCCAAGCATTGCCATTCACTCACTGGCTGGTCAGCTTGACCTCCTTAGCCTGAGAGAAACTGTGTGACTTATCATGTGTTATGAGAATGGGTCGGACCCTGTATATGTAACATCCAATTGTCTAGAGTTTGGCTGTTGAGGTGTCTGTGTGCTGAAAGGGAGATGTAGCTGAGTGTGTAGAGAGAGAATATATGGAGACTATGTGGAGATATATAACTGTGTGGAGACAAAGATGTGAATGTAGGACAGAGATGTATGTGTAGAGGAGAGTGAGTGAGTGAGTAAAGAGTAAGTGAATGATGTAGTAGTGTATGAAGGGATGTGTGGCAGGGTAGAGAGAAGAAAGAGATGTAACTGTATGAAAGGAGATGCAACTGTATATAGGAATATCTGTGTATAGGAATACAAGGCTGTGCAGGAGAGAGATGTATGTATGTAAAGAGAGATATATAGCTGTATGTAAAGAATGTAGCTGTGTGGAGACAGATTTTCAGAAAGATTTTTCAAGATGAAGTGAAAGAGAAAATTACTATCAAAAAGCGTGTGTTTCCTTTTTAAATACCCCTCAGAGAGAAAAAGTCTATCCCTCACTGCATTCATCAATATTTTTACTACCCTGGGCTCCTAGAGGCTGGCCCTCCAGTTAGCAATGTGTATAAAGCTCTGAAAGAGGAGGTGCAGGAGAGGGTGAGAGCCCCCCATGTTCTTCCAGCCTCTTAAGAGGTCTTTAGCAGAACACTCACAGCAACCTACTCAGCTTATTAATCCTAATACTTAGCCTGGTGCCTCACATCAGCTAGGCTCAAAGACAGAACATATGAAATATTTGTGAGCTTGTTCTTTTGTCCCTGCCTTCACACCAGGGACTGGAAATCAAGGAAGCAAATGTTCATTTTTATCCACCTTACAGGAGCTCACAAACAAGGCAGGAGACAGACCTGTGATAACAACAGCACTATCCAACCAGGAGAGTACACAGTGGAGACAGGTGCAGGAGTTCCACCCTTGGGGCACTGGGGAGGGGAGCATGTGTCAGACAGGCTGGCAGGACCCCTAGTGTGCCCCTGCAGACTGCTGTTTGCTCTCCTGTTCTGGTGAAACACTAAGCTTTCTCCTTTGAGCTTACAGTTGGAGGGATGTGTTGCATTTTTAAAGAAAAGATTGTTTTAATTTAAAACTGAGATGTTTGTCAAGATGACTTCAATTTGACTCTTTCTTTAATATGAACTATATTTAGCAGTTATGGGAGTTCTTATTATGACCCAGGCATCATTGTAAGATTCATCTTTCATCCTCAGAACAAACCTATAAAGCAGTGCTGTTACCTACTTCATTTGCAGGTGAAGAAAAGGAAGCAGAAAGAATGTGAATAAGTTACTGTCTAAGGCACTGTGTTGGGGCTTCTGACAGGCCCCAGAGTCCATTATTTGAGTCTCTAAGGCACTTCCTTACCTTAACAAGAGTCATCCTAAATTCTTGGCTTCTGACAAAGAGCTGAGGACTCATTCAGGCTGACATGTGGAACACTTTTGATTTTGTTTTTTGTTTTTTTTTTCACAAATAGATTAGACTCCCAAACTCAAAAGAATGGACTTTTCAGCACACAGACAGTGAGTCATTCTCTGCAAATATTTACAGGGTATCATCCATGTGCCAGATACTCTGGAGATACAGAAGTTTGTGGAAATAGATGGACTTGATCCCTCCTCTCTGGTTGGAGAGGAAGCATGGCAGGAGCCATGAACAGCATGTTTTCACTCTACATGGAGTATTGCTTCTAAGGTATATAGGAAGGGCCTGTCTATACCTGTTGGGGTGTGTTTTATTATTCAAGTCAGTGTATGCTGTGTATTCCTCAAGAAAATTTGAAACCTGAAGTAAAGTACAACATACTCCCACCCGGTTTCTTTGTTTTAAATAGGTGTATGTATGAGACTTACAAGCCCATAAGGACCACATGAGTCTGTGAATTCTGCAGTAGAACAGTCTCCTGGCACTAGACACAATTTGATCTGTTCTATGAAATGCATCTAGGACATTTTCCCCCTGAAGCAAACTTCTCCTGAGTGAGAACACAGTGTATTTATCTCTTAAACAAGAATTCAGATCTCAGGAGGCCAGTGAAGTCACAATGACACACAAAAAGTAAGGACAGCACCAGGTCAATGTTGAACTTGGAGGTACAGAAAGATGGAGGTTCACAGTTCTGTCACTGATTAGCTCGGAGGTTGCTTGACCTTCCTAGAATCAAATGATAATAATCTTCACATTATAGAGTTTTTGTGGATATTGCACATATGCTTACAAAGATGCTATGTCCTGATACATGTTCAGTGACCATCCAGATGAACTCACTGAGGTGTTGACTTGACTCGATGTCTTCCATGTTGAACACAAGAACATTGCTTGGAGCCTCTTCCATAAGAAGCTTGGCCCCAGTAGTCAACCTCTGTGTTAAGTCATTCTAGACAAATGACCCAGAAGCTCTTCTTCATGTCATCTTGCCAGGTAAAGCACAGGACACCCAGCTGTGCCTCAGGAGATAAACTATGAAAATCTACTTCTTGGTCATCTCACAATTGGTCTGGCCAGCCTACACATTTCTTTGTTAAATTTGCAACCTTACCACAAAAGCATTAGTTTTCCAACTCCCTCCCCTTTAATAAAAGAGTTCATCAACTTGTGGTTTCTCATCTTGAGAGCTTTGGGAGAAGATTCTGGAAAAACATAAATTCCCTCACCACAGTTCCTTAGGTACCTGGAATGTATCCATAATATAGAAATGACACTCCCTGGGTTCAAGTGTATCTCTTGGTCTCCTTGGAGCACAGGGTGTCTACTGGCTTTCAGCACTGCTTTCTCCCATCTCATGGTGTTTGGTTGTGTTTCATTTTGAACCAAAAATATACAATGGGATTTTAGCCAAAAAGGAAGGTAAATACTTAACATGGAAAGCTTGCTTGGGGTGTTGCTTACTTCAGGGAAGCTTATGTCTTTTGGTGGTCCCCAAAGGTTCCCAGAGAGAAGCTATCGGGAATAGATGGTACTTTTAAGATGGGGACTGAGTTGGGGTGGGGGTCATTATTAGATTCCAGAGAATGTGCCTTAGAGAGGGTAGTGGAATCTTGTCTCCTTCTCTTTTTCCTTCCTAGCTATGGATTAAGTAGTTTTTTGCTTTGCCAAGCACTCATGCCCTAATGTGTTGCCCAAGATCTAAGGCAACAGGGAAAACTGGTAATGGCTTGAAGTCTCCAAAATGGTAACTCCAAACAAACCCCTTTTCGTTATAAGCTGATTAGCNAGGCATTTTGCTGTAATGGCAGAAAGATGAGTGACACAGGAGGGAAGGAACAGAGAGAGTGGATTCAATGGACTGTAGATGGCATGAGTATACCCATGCCTCCTTAGGCTTCAAGTGATTCCATCATTCTTTTCTTTGTCAATACTGTAATTCTATCCAGGTACTGGTTAGAACCTGTGGAGATAGTCATGCTCTGGGGGTGGGGCAGATTGCTGATGAAGGATACAGAAGCAAAGGATGGGATATTGTGTAATCAGGCTATGGTAGAGGCCAGCTGAGAAGGCTCCAGGGATGCAGGGGTAGGAGTTGGGGGCAGGGAGGTATGCTGGGTCCTAGAAGGGAGCCTTATGGAGAAGCAGACTTTGTTGACTTGTTGACACCAGAGGAAGACAGATGGGAGAAGGAGGCTGTCCTAGAAACTGCCTTGGATATGTTAGTTTTATTTACTTGAAGGAAGGCATGGCTTGCATGAACAGCTAAATGTGAACTGTGGATCTTCTGTTCTCACACAGAGGTCTNTGATTAGAGCGATAGGGCAGGTTCCTAAGTCTCACTCATTATTTGTTTATTATTCATTTCCTAGATACAAAAAGACATGAAAACTAGTTGGAATTGTAGATTCTTAATGCCATTTATATGGAACACAACAGAAAACAAGAAACAAACAGGGTGAGATGTATTGTGAAAGTACAGCACAGGGTAGGCAAAGGAACTTGGCTGAGCCTCGGTTTCCCCCTGTGCAGTGGAGATCATTTTGTTTGTCTCTGAGTAAGTGTGGAAGTGGAAGGACTCAATTATACTTGCTCAGTCTTCCCAAGGTACCTGACAGAGTTAGGACTTGTGTCAGAAGGCTGTATTAAGGCAGTTCAAAGTTGCATATTTTTAGGCTGTGAGAAATCTGGATTCTATATCCCACCAAACCACCCTCTTACTATTACCTAGAGATCATCTTTCCCTTGACCCCAAATGCATACACTTATAATCTGATGCTGCATTCGGCACACCCACAAGCCTCTACCCCCATCAGAGCAGCCTTCTCCCGGTAATGATAATTTCTTCTTGATTCTTCAGTGTCCAGCAGTAGAAGATTCTCTCATACAATATGTCCCCGAGGAACAGTAGCTGGAAGATAATTAAGCTGATTGTTTTTGAAAACATGTTATGCATTTCATGTCTGTCGTACCCAGAGTACAAAGCTGGAGGACATTTATACTAATTAATTGCACTAATTATTACATATGTAGAGGTTAGGGCCACTTGAGTGCATTATTCAGATTTATGCAAAATAGATGGAAATGCCGTAATCATCACACTCTAATACAATTAGAGTGGTGGCCCTCACCCAGGAAATGTGTTTAGAAGACTGCATTAGAATTCTGGCTAACACAGACAGCTCTCCCTCTCACATCCTGTTTAATGGATTTCTTTAGGTCTGGTATTTGAGAAGCTAGTGACATGTTTGGTTCTTTCTGGTAATCTCATTGGTCAAACTTAAATATCTAGATAACTGACATAAAGAAGGAAGGAAAGAGGAACTTTAAGGAAAAGATGTAAAAGTGAATGTTTGCCACTGTGATACAACACAGATAACTGACAAAAGAATAAAATCTAAGGGAAGGTCATACTTCACACAAAGATGATAAATAAACACAAATGAAAGAGGCACATGAGGGCATGAGTGATGATATTAAAGTCGAATGCTCTGCTTTCTTAAAGAATTCACCTTTGGATCTATGAAATACCAGCTTTCTTGGCATATTTAAAATGTGACTTCTATTTGGAAAATGAACAAGACATACGTGGATTTGGAAGATACAACGTCATCATATAAAGTATTTTTTGTATGACTGTCCTGGAATTGTGGATTGAGGATGGCTCTAAAGTGGATCTCCAGGGGAGATGAACTTGACATTGGCTGGGTGGTGAGAATAAGAATCGTTACTTTTATCTCTGTAGAAGACTTGCAGCAAAGGAACACTGTTCAATGAGCGGGGAAACTGAGGTGTTGGAGAACATTTGAGAGAAAGGACTGTGATTTGGGTTTTAGAAAGCAAGACCCAGGGACCTTCAACCACTGAGTGCTGAATGCTGAAGAAGGCTGTCAGCTGGGCTCGTTGCTGCAGTGCCCACGTGAGGACATGATGAAGGCACAGCTGGCCACAGCGGTACCAGGCATTCAAAACTTACACTGTCCTAGAAACTGCCTTGGATATTTTAGTTTTATTTACTTTCCACTATTGTGCATGCATGTGTCATGTATATAACGTGTGTATGAATGCTGATGTGCTCATACTACACCACGTGGGTGGAGGTCAGAGGTCAACCTACAGGAGTTAGGAGTTGGTTCTCTCCTCTGCCATGGAGGCTCTGTGTATGGAACTNGGGTCAGCAGGCTTGTGAGGCAAGTGCTTATCCTGCTGAGCTATCTCACCAGCCGTGCATGGGCAAGCTGCTCTTGAGCTGTATTAATATTATTGCTTGCTTTCATACCCAAGGCAACTTCCCAAAGCTGCAGGAACAACTTAGAAACATCAACAACGCCAGATGTGTTGACTCTAAAACCCAGACTTTCAAGTGATTATATATAGGCATTGGAAAGTTCTGTGACACTCTAGGAAAACTTACCCATCAGTGAGCCTCTGAGAGTTCTAACACATTGCTAAGGTGTTCTAACACATATCCAAGGTGATATTTGGTGACAGAGCAGGCATATTTGAAAAGGATTGACTCCTAGCTGCATTGGATAACCCAATGAAGATCAGGGTAAATGTTGGAGAACTTTGCAATTTTCACATTAGTGGTTCTGAAGCAATTTGGGATTGCTTCAGATGTCATAGCCATAGTGACATCACGTTTGGCACAAAGATGTAGTTTCCAGATATGTCATAGGGACTGTGGTTTAAAATGACACTATTATCTGAAATGAAATAGGTATGTGAGCCAAGACAGACCCTTTCTCTTTGTATTCTCTGGGTTTTGTTACAGTATCAGGAAGCTGATCAACAGATGGGGTACCTGAGCCTGTCCCCCCACAATTGATGCTTTCCCTAGCTGAAGCCACCTGGCTGTGCCTCCCATTCAGATCCTAGACCCTGTGCTTCCCAGCTGGTCTCTGTCTTTGTTTCCTGCCTCATGATTGAATGGTTTAATTTAGCTGTCATGAAGTATCTTTCTACTGTAGCAGTGGGTTTTGGTAATTTGTATCCTGTACTGTCACGTACTCTGGAAATTGTAACTTGGCAAATCCCTCTGTGATACAGTATATATGAAAAGCCATATAAGAGAAAATTATACTGTATTGATTTCTTGGGATCTAATTGTTGTCTTGGGGTTTTGGTGAATTGGATTGTCTTTTTTATCCCCCCCCTCAGATATATTTTTGTAAAAATATCCGTGGAATTACTAAAAACATTTTTTTATCTATACAATCTATTCTGGGTTGTTTTGTTGACTTGATAGGCTAATTCTTTCATGTCACAGTTTGGTAGATAGCATGGGAAATATTTTTAGTCAGAGAGCNGTTTTCAGCTTTTCTAAGAAAGATGATTAGGAGGAGGGAGAGATAACTCTGGTTAAGATGGCGGGAGCCTGGGAAAGTCGGTTATCTCCACAGAGAATGTAAGATTTGAGATGGCTCTTTAAGAATGAATACAACCATAGAATGGAGAGGAGAGAGAAGAGAAAAGTGATGGAGGGAAGAAAAATGAGCCAAAGTGGGGGGTGGGGCTCCAGCCATGATGTGTGGAGAGTGGAGTGTGGAAGAGTACCCAGAACCCAGGCACGGCAGCCCTGAATGTCAGCCCTAGGAACACTTGCAGAGGACCCAGGCTCAGTTTCCAGCACCCATGTGGCGGCTGACAACCATCTAGAAATCTAATTCTAGGGGATCCAATGCCCTCTTTTGTCTTCCACGGGCACTTCACACACATGGTGCCCACATATACATACAAGCAAAACACTCCTACACACAAAAAATAACAGTTCTTGAAAAGTTAGAAGATGGGTGGAAGCAATAGGCCACAGTGATTTTGACTGGCTCCTTCCTCTTATTTGGCTGCTCACTGATGATGACTATTTTCCTGAAAGCACATCTTCCATTCATATTAAGATTGTTTGTGTTCATTGTAAAAGACGTTTCGTAGTTCTTCTGCCTTGCTGTCAGGAGTGGACATCCCTAACTCTTGAGTGATGCTGTGGAGGGAGCCAGAGAGGTACCTCTTGTCATTTGTTCTGTCTTCTTCCATTCTCCACCAGGTCATCCTGTCAAGGGCAGCCCAGCAAAGCTCCAGCTGGTGATTATAACATAAAATTTCGGTGGTTGAGGTCCCGATTAAATTAGATATTTTGTGATACTTTCAGTTGTTTTTTTTTTAAAAAGCCTTCCTTCTTTAATTGAAACATGGTTGCCTGGTGATTAGCACCAAATGAATGACTAGATAAAAGGATGGCCAATTATTTTTATTTTAAAAGTGCATTTATATTTAATTAGCAAGCAAAATTATATGTATTTATGGATTGATATTTTGATATATAGAAATGTGAATATATGAATACATAACTCAATTTATATATAAACATCTATATATAATCATATATGAAATACATCCATGTACAAACATGTTATATATATTAATATATGCAAGTTATCACATCAATATATCATATATTAATGTATATAAATATAAGTAAATTAGTTAACAGCACCATCTTCTTACGTATCACTTTTGTGTGTGGCAACATTTGAAGCCTATTTTCTTATCTATTTTTAAGCATATAGCACATCATGCTGTATTGTAGAGCTCAGGACTGAGTCCCCATCATGCTGTACTAGAGACCCAAGGACTGAGTCCCCATCATGCTGTACTAGAGACCCAAGGACTGAGTCCTCCATCATGCTGTACTAGAGACCCAAGGACTGAGTCCTCCATCATGCTGTACT
>LZPO01117351.1:75939-87042 GCA_001675575.1 Neotoma lepida
TGTGTATGTGATGTGTGTGTGTTGTGTGTGTGTTTGTGGTGTGTATGTGTTGTGTGTGTGTTTGTGGTGTGTATGTGATGTGTGTGTGTTGTGTGGTGTTTGTGGGGTGTGTATATGTATGTGTGATGTGGGTGTTGTGTATGTGTGTGTTCCTTTGGAGAGTAAGGAGATGAAGATGAACGAGGGTCCCAAGAAGCCTATAACTAGACCCTTTCTCTTCTCTGCCTTCTGTCACCACCACAAGTAAGGACATAGCATTCTTGTCTGTTTTTCTTATGCACATCCCCTCTTTAGTCCCTTATGCAATCCATTCCGAAGTAGGACTTTNGAGATTGCTGAGAGAAGTGTCAAGATTAATTAGAGTTCCAGATCGATTGAAATCCTAATTTACAAAGTCAGGGAGGCTTAGAGTACAATTTAAAGAAAATCATCTTTCATAAGGAATTCTTCCCTGTGCTTCTGTAACAACTATGGTAACAANAATAAAATTAAAATAGATNGTAGTGCTGAAGAGATGGTTTAGTGGTTAGGAGAGAACACTGTTCTTGTGGAGAAACAGTTTGGTTCCCAGCACCCACGCTGAGTGGCTCTCAACTCCCTGTAACTCGGGCTCCATGGGGTCCAACTCTTCTGGTCTCTGTGGGCATCACATGTCCATACCCTCTCCCCNACTCCACACGTGTACTCATGATGTAAAACAACAATATTTTTGCTACTAATGATAAGGCCCTGATGTTACCAGTTGGATGAAATGGGAACATTCAAGCTCATATCATGAAACAATTGGAAGAAGCCAAAGTCTCTGCTCACTTGGCTGTAGCAGGTCTTCCTTTGTCGCTATGTGAGCACCCAGAAAGGCTCTCAGGTCCTACTGGACTTTCTTGGGCCACTGTAAGCCCCAAAGATATTGTAAACCATAAAATCTCAATTCAGTAACCAACATATCCAACTCTGAGTGAAAAAAGAAAATAAAAGCAAGAAGAAATATGAAATGAGAACCAAGGTCTAGAACAGTTAAAACCTTCATTATAGCTGGTGAATGGTACAAATGCTTTTAAGAACTTTTAGGCAGTGTTTGATACACGCACACGCACACACGCACACGCACACACATACACACACACACCACAACCTTTTTCTACAACCCCAACAACTCCACTTCAGGGTGTATAGTACTTAACAGACAGACATGGACACAGAGATCCATCACATGCCATGTATTTAAGTATTTAAAGCCCACATTTATTTAATGTATAAATATTTAAAGTATTTAAAGGGTTTAAATAGCAAACTAATCACATTCTTATCAATGATGGAGTGGCAAAATAAATGGATATAAGGCAACCCAAGAGAATCCTACAAACAAAAGTGTAGTCTACATGGATGTACAATCACAGGAATGGCTCTCATTTAACATGTTGGAAGAAAGAAGTCAAACACTGAAGTATGCATAAGATAACATTCCATTTATATACAAAACAGAAACAGGAAAAATGCATTATCGTGTTGTTTGTGGTACAGCTGGGGATGAAAGGTCTGGAAACAGATATGAGGAGGGCACTGGGTTACCAGGCACTTTCTGTTTCTTAATCAGGGGAATTGATTTACAGGTGCCCTTTGCAAAAGAGTTACGAGTTCTATTAAGTGTCTTTTTCTATACTTGTATAATATTCCAATAAAAACATTAAAAATGTTTCACACTACTTAGTTAAAGCTTTGCATTTCCTCTAAAGCTAAGACTCTAGTTAAGCCTAATGTAGGTTGTGCTGGCTAATT
Source organism: Neotoma lepida (assembly GCA_001675575.1). Classification (NCBI taxonomy): domain Eukaryota; kingdom Metazoa; phylum Chordata; class Mammalia; order Rodentia; family Cricetidae; genus Neotoma; species Neotoma lepida. The sequence goes on from LZPO01117351.1 coordinate 77,716, forward strand.
TTACGTCAACTTGACAAAAGCTAGAGTCATCTGAGAGGAGGGAGCCTCAATTGAGAAAATGTCTCCGGAAGATCGGGCTGTGGGCAAGCCTGTAGGGCATTTTCTTAATTAGTGATTGATGGGGAGGGCCCAGCCCATTGTGGATGGTGCCATCCTAGGGCTGGTGGTCCTCAGTGAGAAGAAAGCAGGCTGAGCCAACCATGATGAGCAAACCAGTAAGCAGCACCCCTCTATGGCCTCTGCATCAGCTTCTGCCTCCAAGGTCCTACTCTGACTTCCTTCAAAGTAGAAGTATAAGCCAAATAAACCCTTTGCTCCCCAACTTGCTTTTGGTCATGATGTTTTATTATAGCAATAGTAACCCTAACTAAGACAAGTTGGTAGCAGGATAGTGAGGTATTGCTGTGACAGACCTGACCATGTATTTTGGAGGGTTGTGGAAGGACCTTGAAACTTTGGGCTAGAAAAGCCATTGAGTATGGAGAGCTCACTGAGCTGTTCTGTAGGAGAGAATGAGGGCAGTGCAGAAGATGGAGGCCTGCCTGGCTTGTGAAGTTTCGGGGGAAGCAAAGACTGCACCAGGACTTTGTATGAAGAATCTGTGATGTCTGGTCAGCTGGGGCTGAAGAGTCACTTGTGACGAACAAGAGACCAGGACCATTGGAGTGAAACCTTTTGTTCCTGGGACAATCAGTGTTGGTTAGCTGGAGCTGAGAAATTAGCAAAGATTAAGAAGAGACCAGCATCACTGAGGTGAAATCTTCTGGGAAGTGCTTCCTGAGAGTCAGCACACAGAAGCTATATTCCAGAGGCAGCCAAGGTTGTACCTCACACTGGCAGCCAAACTTGGTAACCCAGATGATACTGGTTTTGAAGGCATGAAAGGCCTGGCTGAGCAGCTGAGACCTGGCACTGTGAGAGGCCAGGGGAGGCCATTGGTGAAGTTACAGCCTCAATAGTAGTTGAAGGCTCAGGATTGAAGGGGTGATGCAGAGAAGTTAAGTCTTGGCACCATGAAGAGAGCCTAGGAGAGGTTATTGGTGAAAGTGTAGCCCAGTTGCAGCAGAATATCCCAGGATTTTGGAGATGCCAGTACCATGGGAAGACCACCAAGAACAGCAGCAGTGGTGGAGTGGAGCCTGCTGGAGCCTAGAGGACAAGCTGTGTGTGCCGCAGAGGGCGGAGCTGGAGAAGTGACCCAAGCCTCTTGGAGGGGTCCCAAAGATTGTGAGTGAATCCCAGATAATTGGATATTGAGTTATTTACACTTTTTGGAGTTTGGTTTTGCTTTGATTTGATTATGATTGTGCCCTGGTTCTTCCCTCTTGAAGTAAGACAGTATTTAACTTCTTTTTGATTTTACAGGAGCCCAAAGTTGAGAGATTGTATGTTTAAAGAGATTTTAGGTTTTAAAAGAGACATTGGATTTTTTAAAAGGAGAGTGATTTTTTTTTAAAGTGTTTGAATTGGTAAAGACTGTGGGACTTTTTATGTCTATAAAATATTTTCTATTATGATGTTGATATTAATGTGTGACCTTGGGAAAGAACAGGAAAGAAAAAGTTATGATTTAACAGTGATGTGTTTGTACATCAAGTTGGTAAGAGGTCAATTGTTTTGGCTAATTTTATGTCAACTTGACAAAAGTTATCTGAGAGAAAAGAACCTCAATTGAGAAAATGCCTCCATGAATCTAGCTGTAGGGCATTTTCTTAATTAATGATTGATGAGGGAGGGCCCAGCCCATTGTGGGTGGTGCCATCCCTGCGCTGGTGGTCCTGGGTTCTATAAGAAAGCAGGCTGAACAAGCCATGAAGAGCAAGCCAGTAAGCAGCATTCCTCAATGGCCTCTGCATCAGCTCCTGCCTCCAGGTTCCTGCCCTGTTTGAGTTCCTGTCCTGACTTTCTTCAGTGATGGACTATGATGTGGAAGTGTAAGTCAAATAAATCCTTTCCTCCCCAACTTGCTTTTTGTCATGGGGTTTCATCCCAGCAGTGGTAACCCTAAGACATAGGTGAGTTGATTTCCCTTTGGGAAGAAAGTGGAGAGAAACAGAATAGGAGAATTATAAAGCTCTTTGTGGACAGGGTAAACCTGGTAGAACTCATGCCAATGTAGTCTTTATATCTCTGGCCCTAGATGCAGTATAGGATGTTAGCAGCTGAAAATTGTCCCCTTTGGGTGAATGGAAACATCCCTTTCTGGATAACGAGCCTTCTTTTCCCTTAGAGCCCTCTTCTGCTGCTTCCATGTCTTCAACTACACTACACATCCCCAACCAATGACCAAGTGACAAGAAGCAAAAAGCTCCGTTTCTCCTTATTCCAGTACATATCAGAGCTTGCGGTAGGACAAGTGAGGGGCCAGAGCCTACCAGATTCCAATGCCTTGGCTTGCATCCTCTGACCCCATCATCCTGGTTGCTGGCTTCCTTGTCTCACCTTTCCCTGGAAGCACTCCTTCAGTAAGCCACTTTGCAAGAACCCCATTTCAGGCTCTGATCCAACGGATCTTAACCTTTCAGACTGGCAACCTTCAGGGAGGTTGAAATGCCTTCTGGTTCTATTGCAGGGTCTCTGCTTACTGATGGTGTTAGACCTGCCAACAGTGTTATTTGCAAGGCTTCTAATGCAAGTGGTGACATGTCCTCATCAGTGCCTGGGAGGTTCTGTTGACCACTCCCTCACAGGAGGCCAAACCATCTAATGCTGTTAACCTCTCCTGTGCTAGGCCATTTCTCATAGTGTAGGATGGCTGGCTCTCATTCATATCAGTCCCTAGAGTATGAAGGATATTGTGATAGTCAATGTTGATAGTCAGCCTGACAGGATCCCGGATCACCTAGGAGACAAGCCTCCAGGCACACCTGTGAGGAATGGTTTAAATTAAGTTAGCCCGTGGGCATGCCTGTGAGGGATAATTTTGACTAGGTTAACTGAGGCGGGGATACCCAGCCCACAGAGGGTGGCCCTATGTCCTGGTCTCGGGTCTTTGAGTGTATAAAAAGAAGAAAGCTATCTGTGTACAAGCATTCACTACTCCCTTCCTCCTGACTGCAGATGCAGTGTGACCACCTGCTGGGAATTCTGGAAGCCCTACCTTCCCCACTGTGAGGGACCATACCTTAAACTGTGAGTAAAAATCCACTTTCCTTAGCTGCTCTTGTTAGGGTGTCTTGCCACACCACAGAAAAGCAGCTAGGACAGAAACTGTGGCTGTCACACTTTTGAGGCGGCTTCATGAGAATGAAGGGAGGTTCAGACATCCAGCTCGTCTGCTTTGAGAGCTGTGCATTCTTACTATAGTCTCCTTCAGACAGAGGCTATGGGGAGGTGAAGTTATTAGATGGCTTTTTCCAAATACTGATATCTGATGATTATTAAATTCTGATACCACTGTTCTATTACTATTACACTGAAATACTGAATGCATTTTTCCTTTACTTACTGCATTATTCATTAGTCCCTGGGTTGTCTTGGTGTTTTCTCTTTGTAATTTTCTTGTGTCGCTCATCAGAGACTTTGAATTCTTTATACACTGAAAGAAAGGCTGGGTACCGCTCCTCAGCTTTGAGAGGATGCTGTAGGCAGTAGGACACAGAATGAAGCTGTTGAAGCCTCTGGAAGCCTGTTCTCTTCTTCTACATTGTTGTCCACTGTTTTTCTGGTTATAAGTGAAATTCTGAAGCCAGGATCTATCTTGGGGAACCAGCTAGTTTGTTGGGGAGCATGATAAACTACAGGAGGCCTGAGCACTATCCCTGAAGCCCTGTGAGCTCTGTAGTGTAATCTCCCCAGCTTCAAACGAAGGAGCTGTACCACTTGAACCCATGATCACCATTGTCTGCTATTGTGATTTTTGTTTTCTTGAACTTTGTGGTTAGGTGGAGTCAGCTGGTCCAGTTACAGTGGTTCTCAACCTGTGTGGGTCTCGGCTCCTTTGGCAAACCTCTATCTCTAAAGATATTTACATTATGATCCATAACAAAATGCAAAATCCATGGCAAAATTATAGTTACAAAGAAGCAATGAAATAATTTTATGGCTAGGGTCACCACGACATGAGGAACTGTATGTATTAAAGGGCTGCAGGGTTATGGAGGTTGAGAACCATTGAGTTAGAAGAAATAAATGTGTCGTGGGTATCCCAGAGGCAGGCTGAGTCCGGCTATCCCTGTGTATTGGGACAGTGTGATGATTCGGAGGGAGGCCAGGCCATTTGAACACATGTCTCTTTGGTGATATTCCTGCTTATCTTCTTTGAGGTATTTTGATTCTGTCTTGGAAAGAAGTTCAGGGACGCAGGACCTCTGCAAACAGCAACCTTGTGCATTCCTGCAAACAGAGCTGATGCCGTTCCTAATTTAACTGACTCACCCACTTGGCAACTGAGCAAAAACAGTAAACAGCTTGTTGCTAGCTTCTGTCACTGTCAAAAAAGTTTTATTTTCTCAATGGCCTCTGAGCCCTCTCTATTAAGAAATTTGATAAATATAGTTCAACAAATGTGTAGTCCATCTTGGATTTATAGCCAGTTTTCTATTCTTACCAGGTAGGGTCACAGTGACTTAAAAACATCTCATTTTGGCTCTGATTAAAGACAATGGTAAGCCCACAGTTTCTTGACTCAGTTTCCCAGATCTGGGTGTCTGTCCTTCTGTCACCACATTGCGATTCTCCACCTTTCTCCTCACAGCCCATTTCTGGTGCTGCCTAGGGCTTTCTTCCCGTGTGTAACCTTTTCAAAAGCCCACTGACAGGTTTGAAAATAAAGCCAGCAATGTGAAGAGCAACACGCAGGTCATAGGTAGATGAAAAACTGACCATTTTGGCTCACCCATGGGAGGATTAGTGAGGATCAGCGGTCCAGCCAGGCTGCTCCTAGGTGGCCATCCTTTTCTAGGCTGGTACAGTTGGGCATACCTGGCCTCAGCTATCTGCCTGCCCCCCTGATCTACTTGTGTTCTTTCTCAGACACCCTGGAGCTGTGCTTGAGCCATGGGCTGCTAAACTGCTCAGATGAGTCCCAAAGTAAGAAGTGTGATGTAGTGAGGGGAAGAGCAGGCTATGGGCTGGAAGTCCAAGTGGTAAAGGCAGAGAGAAGATCCTAGCAGGATCAGACTACTCCAGAGGCAGCACTGGCTTTTCCTGGGGCCAGGCTGTGTATGCCCAGAGCTGAGGAGGAAGGGCCAGCCTGTGATCTTAAAGCCATTTGCAGGGAATCTGAGGTGAACACAGGCTAATGGGACGTAGGTCCTAGAGAGGTTGGTACTGTGCCTCCCTTTTCTCTGTGCTTCTTTCTCCACTTTTTATTCACAAAAGTATGTGAAGTGATTGCTCTTGCTTTGAAAAAAATTTTTATTTCCTTGTCTATGTATGTTAAAATCTCTCTCTGGAAAAAAATAGTGGAGTAAAAGATTCCTGGTGTTGAAAGAGAAGCCAGAGACTGAGAAACAGTGAGTGCTGCAATGTCCGACTGCTTATAGCAAACACTCACGGGTATCTTAATTTGAAAATGTGTTGGCCTTTTTGCTAGCCTGTATCCTCATACCCCTCTCAAACTCAATATTCAGCACCCCTTTGGTGTGGAGGCTCATAGAGGCTCCCTAGTAAGACCTTATTCAAGGTCAGAGAAGTCAGAGTTTGCTTTACCCAGAAGGGCTGCATAATAGGATGATTTGGCCAAAGACGTGGTTAACAGGTGTTTTGAAGGGTCTACACTTGTCTGTGCTTTGATCTTGAAAGGGGGAGGTCTCTTGCCTCTTCCCTTGATAGTTTACAAAAATACCATTAGAATAAATCTCAAGGCAGCTGGGTATTGCCCCAGGGCCCTCCCAAAGCAATCCTGTGTCTTTGTCTTTCTCATCATCTCCACCTTTATTTCTATCTAATACTTCCTCATTCCTCACTCCTACCCCTCAAGAACCCTTTGACAGGTCGGAGCTGGTCCCCTGACACTCTGGCACCCCACATTTACTGAACCCAGATTCAGCATGGCTGTCTGGTCCGTTCTGAGATGATAAACGTGAGCTCAAGACCTCCAGATACCTCATCAGACAGAAATCTCTCAAACACATTTTTTTCTCCATGGTCATATTGCATTGTGAAGTTAACTGCCCATCAAAATGTCCACAGTTGTCTGAAAACTGGAAGAGGAAATGATTGCCCAGAGAAGACAAGGCTGAGGGATTCAGTGCATGGCTTCAATGGAAGTTCATGTCCCCAGAGAACCCAAGGAACAGATGGAGATATTGAATCTACACTGATGAAAAGCCGGGAACTTCAAAGATTACTTAAGATATTTGGGACTCTGCCCTTTCTCCCCAGATGTGCCCTATGATTCTAGTCAAGAGCACCAGTGTCCCTTAATTGTCCTGTTCATTCTTTGTTCAAGCAGATGTCTCTACTAGGAATGTATTTCCTATGATCCCATTAATAGCAAATCTTGGAGCAGTTGGGTAGAGATTAGTACTAAAGGGGTATACACATCACCCTTTCTCATTTAATCCTGAAGGCCACTTTCTGAGATGGAGATGGAGATAACATAATGCATCTTTAAGCTGCAGAAAGTAAGGTATAAAATCTTAAGATGCCCAGGATCATTTTGGTGATAAAAGGTGAGCTAAGTGCTCTGCCTTAGACAGCTTCTTCCTAGACACTGTCTTTATCCTCCAAGTACAGAGAGAGTGGCTGCCTTAAGTACCCTTCTAGGACCAGGCTGAGTTCATGAGAATGTCTTCTTCTGGGATACAGCACACTCTTGTAAGTGATCTCAGAGTCTAGGCTGGGCTTCATGTTCAGGGTGGCACTTCATGTTGGCCTGTAGCACAGCCATGCATATTCCTATGTATGCTTCATTGGGGTCCAATACCACCATACACGTCTCTCTTCTCACCTTATCACTTATGGGATATTCCTACTATTTTGATTAGTACAAAAATTAGTCAAGTAAAGAACTGATACTTTATTAGGCTTCTACAGTATAGGTTAATTATTTCATTTATCAGTACAATATCTACTGTTCTTTTTAATGGAAGAGTAAGATTAAGGAAGACTAGACATGTGCCTGAAGTCCCAGAGGTTGAAGATCAAGCTGCCATTTGTCATATTCCAAAGCTCATCTACCACAGGACCTTCACCTCCCAGTGAGAGGGACAGCAGGCACTGTGGGGTTGTCCAATATTAGATGGACTGGAATGGCTTGAGGGAATTCCTTGGAGGTGAACTCCTCCCAAGCAGGGATTCTGTTTCACAGCACTAGAAATCCAAGCATCAGCTGTAGAGACAGCCCTAGTGCTGAAAAAGCTAAGTGGAAAAACAAAACGAGTTGACTCCAACAGCCAGAAAGCATGCCCCTCCTGGTGATGTCAGACACATGAACCGTCACATGTAGTCAGAGTCCGAGAGCACTTGTTTCTCTTTGCACATTTAAAACTAGGTTCTGCTATTCCCGGGAATCATATTTTTAGTTTAAGCTGGGTGTAATGAGAACTCTAAAAATAACATTGTGAAAGGTGAAGCTAAGTGTAGGGGGCTGAGTTCACCCTAGTGCTGAGGCAATAAAACATTATCCACAGTCCATTTAAAGCCCTTCAGCCCTGGCGTAACTTACTTTCTTGAACAGAAGTTTGGTTCATCCTGTTTGGACCCAACTCAATTTCCATTGGCGTGGTGGTGGTCTAGGGGACGGGAACTCTGAATGAGCTATTAGAGGAATTTTATAGCTGTTGAAACACCTCAGGGGGCAGCTTCTCTCACAGGGGCTCTGGTTACACTGAGGTGAGATGCTTAGGGCATTGAGGGTTGGGACCACCACACAGCTGGCCAGCTCACAGCCTTCCAGCATGATGGCTCTTCTCACAACCGTGCTTCTTAAGCTTTGGCAGCCCCAAGGGTAGCCAATAATAATGATCCTGGGCTGGCAAGTAAGAGGACGCTGGCATGCCTGTAACCTCAGCCCCAAGCACGGCACCCAATAGCGTGCTGAAATTATGATACATGCCTTGTAACAGATGTGAGAAACTTCAAGATTTTAATAAGTCCAGGCTTTGGAAGGGATATAGATTTCCTGCATGGAAAAGCCCTATATTAACTGTCCCACCCACAGCTTCTTTAAACACACACGTGCACTCACAGCACACACACCCCTCCGTGCATGTGCACATTGCCAGGTCCCTGCTTTCCTTGCTTGAGAGAGACCTGACCTCAGCAGTGATGGTCGTTATCAGGTTTCTTTATCACATCCTTGCCATCCAGTAACTTGATGTCTCCTGTCCCCAGGGGTGTGCTAATGAGGCTGATGTTACATGCTTACTTCTGCTGCTCATCTACTTGATGCTACTCTTCTGTACTCAAGGATGTTTTTACTTGCTGGTTTGCCTATTTATTTAAATTTAACCTCCAAGTCTGGGTCTGGGGTAAAATCACTGACTCTGCTGTGTTTGGTTCATAAAAACTCTTGCTTTAAATGTAAACAAGATCTGAGATAAGCTAGTACCATATGGGCACAAGTATATGGATAACACTGAATGTGGTGTTCATATTGGCAGGGTTATTACAGGAAGGATAATGTCAGGTAGACTAAACTAACCCTGGTTCTCTGAGCAGCCTTATGCCAGAGCAATGCCAGCAATGAGTTCTGTGACTTTGAACATGTATAGGGCATCTGACCACCCTTATGGTGCCTTCTTCAGGGACAGGCAAGAGCCACTTTTTTTTTTTTTTGTAATTTGAGAAAACATAAGCAATTCTTATTTTTCTATGTATGCAAATGCTTCCTGGGGCTGAGGTTACTATCTGAGTATTGTAAATGTACAGTTGCTACCACTAGGCTGAAATGACCTCCTGTCCTGTCCTTCCTGGTCAGAGAAGCCTTGATTTTAACAGTGGCAGGGTGTTTGCAAAAAGTCCAACTCCATCATTTTTGTACTGATACCACATTGCAGGCTGGAGAAACGGCTTTCTCAGCATCACCTGGCGTTGGGTATGGATTTGGAGGTAAAGACTCAAGCCAAGCTCTTTGAGGGCTTTACTGTGGATTCCTCACTAAGGTCTACCCAAGAGACTTCTCAGGAGCTTTGCTTAATTTCCTACAGTCTTTGTTTACCAGGCATGAGAGCGGACCGTGAGATACAACAAAACCCACTTGGAGAGTTTTATTAAGGGGGGATAGGAAAGATAGACGAGTGAGAACACCTACCGGCTGCCTACTGGAGAGGAAGGGGAGGGGGGAACAGGTGGAGCCTGCTTTTAAGGATCACCTCGAGGGTTTACCTTGCCATGCCACGCTTGCACATAGATTACGTGGCCATGCTGCGCATGGATTAC
>LZPO01117352.1:28889-53170 GCA_001675575.1 Neotoma lepida
GCACATACTCATTTATTTCATGTTCACCATATAATATTAACTCCCATTTTACAAAAACAAACTTATGGTTGATAACAACAATGCAGAAATCGGGCCTGAAGAGTCTATGGTCTAGGCTTGAAAGGGTTAGGGAGCTTCTGGGAAGGATTCTGCAATAGTCTCCAAAGCCCCAGTTGTGGCCCTGGTGGTGATGGCTGTGGCTGAGATTGCAAGACCCATTGTGGCAAAGCTGAATACAAGAAGTGAATTGCTGTCACCAAGGTGGGTCACCTGGTCAAGAACATGAAGATCAANTCTCTGGAGATATACCNATTCTCCCTGCCCATAAGAAACCTGAGATTGGCTTGTTCCTGGCAGTAGCACTTAAAGCTGTGGTACTATAGTTCAAGCAGACTTGGCTGGCAACAGACTTGGTTCAAGCCTTTTGTTGCTATTGGGGATGACAATAATTATGTAGTTCTNGGTGTTAAGTGCTCTGAGGAATTAGCCACTGCCAGCTGAGGAGTGATCATATTGGCTAAGCTTTCCACTGCTGCTGGGCAGAGAGCCTACTTGGGGAATGGGATTGGCAAGTGCCACACAGTCTCATGCAAGGTGGCAGCTGTGGGTGTGTGCTAATGAGTCTCATCCCTGCCCCCATAGCCACTGACATCATCTCTGCTGCTGATGTACCTAAGAGGCTGCTGCTGATGGCTGGTATTGATGGCTGCTACACACAGCCAGGGGCAGCACTGCCACTCTCAGTAGCTTCNCCAAGGCCACCATTGAGGCCACCTTTAAGATTTACAGTTAACTGACCTCCTGACCTCTGGAGAGAAACTATTTTCACCAAGGCTTCCTATCATGAATTTACTGACTGTCTTGTAAAAACCCATGCCAAAGGATCCAGACTCCAGCTGTGGTTACAAAATAGGATTTTCATATAAGAAATATAAGGTGAACTGAATGTGTTAAACACCACACACACACACAGGAGAGAGAGAGAGAGCAAAAGCATGCAGACATGAAGTGATCTGTCTGATATTGTAAGAGCTAGAGGCAGGAATCCAGCTATATAGCTCATGTTCCCACATAGCCCACTGTGACTTGTGAAGGGAATATACATACATGGAAATAAAATACTGTCTCTATCCTCAAAGTGTTCACTCTCCAGAAAGAGGGAAACTGGCATTATACCTTTGATATAATTGTAAGTGCCAGGAACGATGTGACCNTCCAGTATTTACAAAGTANGTATCTATTCTGTACTATACTGCTTAATTTTTACAAGAATCTCATGTTTTAAGATTAGAAAATAAAGAGTATTTTATCTATTGTGGGAAATNATAAATCAGCCCTGATTTTGTCAGCGACGGTCCCTGAAAAGAGGCCANTGGCGAAGTGAAGATGTTGTGTCCTGTTGAATATAAGAAACTCAGAGGGCCAACATTGNACAAAGCTACTTTGTGACCATGACTGAGAACCTGAGAACGACAAAAGTAAGTACCCTCTTAGATCTTGTCAGATCATATATAAAAGCGTGAATACTGTCCAAACATCAAAACTGGCCCAGCCTCCACCTCTCTCTAAAATGTAGCTCCTCCCTTTTCATCGTTTTGCCTTTAGGTCTGATCTTTCCTCCCACCTTCTAGACCAAAGTCATTAAGACACACTCCTGTGGAATCTCCCATTTCTAATACCTTCTCATCTGGAGAAACACACTTTCTTGAACTTTTCTGAACACATCCAGATAAAGCCTAACCTGTAGAACGAGCTCTTCTGACATCATTTCTCTGAGACTTTACAGTTCTTATGTGTTCCTTGCTATGAGATGGCAAGGAACCAATAAGCTCAAATTGGCTGCATTTCAGCTGTGCTCCTGGCAAGGTTCAGCTGGCAGTAGCAGTGTGGCCCATATGTGTGTTTTAGCAAGAAACTAGGCTTAAGTGTGATGTGTGCATGGGAAAATTCTGGGAATTTCTACATGTTCAAGTGTACAAACAAGCCAGGTGTCTTAGTCAGGGTTTCTATTGCTCTGAGGAGACTCCATGACCATGGCAACTCTTATAAAGGAAAATATTTAATTGTGGTGGCAGCTTACNGTTTCAGAGGTTTAGTTCATTATCGTCATGGCAGGGAGAATGGTGGTGTTCAGGCAGACACGGTGCTGGCTACATCTTGATCAGAAAGCAACAGGAAGTGGACTGAGGCACTGGGCATGGCTTGAGTGTATCTGAGACCTCAAAGACCACCCCCACAGTGACACACTTCCTCNAAGAAGATCATACTTCCTCCAACAAAGCCACACCTCCTAATAGTGCCACTCCCTATGAGCTTATGGGGGCTAATTACATTTAAACTACTGCACCGTGAGTGGGAACTGGATTTCACTATGGTCAGAGCTTTGGTTAACATTTGATTGTGACATTCAAACCCTTTCCTTTGGTTATTATTCATTTTCTTAGGTATGTTTTCTGCTTGGGTTTGCAGTCACCTGATCAGATCTATATCGATTTTTTTGTGATCCTGTTATCTGGTCTTGAACTACCTGCTTATTTGGATTATTTATTGTCAAGTCTGTATCAAGGAACCATCTATAAGGAGAAAATAGACATAGACCTTCAAAATCCATCATTGAATCAGTGTCAAGTAAGACTGTGTTCTAAAAATATCATTAGACATTCAAGTTCTTTAGATCAAAGGAAACTACTGTCACTATTTCAAATCTGCACAAGGACTTTCCTCTTAGTCTAAGAGAAATGGGTTATGCAGTTTCTTTTGNCCAGTGTCAGGACATTTTCTCTGTCCTCTGATTACTATCGGTTACCATTTGCCCAAGTTTGACAGGCACAAAATGTCAAAAAACCACACTAACCTCATGAACCTCTGGATTTCTCATGGTGTCTTCTCAATCTATACTGGCACCTCTTTCAGCTCAGTAGTATGTAATTTCAGGTCAGTAATATATAATTACTCTCTGATTAGTGAAATTTTCAAGAGACAATTCAGAAGTATAGTGGCTACTTAGGAGACCCTTGACCATGGCAAGAACAAAGCAAGGCCTACATTAGACTGTGAGGACACAAAGTGGCATTACAGACTAATGAACACAGTAGAAATAATGGCATACAGTGATAGTACTGCTAATGAGATACTNNAAGAAGTTTGGGTATGTGTAAAGTTTAAAGAATTNAGTATTTTCACAGAAATTTTAAAAAATGGAGGTAACACTTTAGGAGATCTGAGCCTTATTATAAATAAATGGATAGGTGAAGGATTCTATTGCTGTGATGAAATGTCACATAAACAACTTCAAGGAGAAGGATTTATTTCTGCTTTCAACTTTCAGGTCACACTCCATTGCTGAGGGAAATCAGGGCTGGGATTCAACAAGAACCTGGGGTCGGGAGCTGATGTAGAGACCATGGAGGAGCTTTGCTTACTGGATACTCAATTTGTTGTGCTGAGTCCTCTTGTATCAACAGTCAGTCAAGAAAATGCTCTATAGACTTAGCTACAAGCCAGTCTTAGGGAGGCACTTTCTTAATCAAGATTCCTTCTTCCCAGATGACACTGCTTTGTGTTAAGCTGACATAAACTAGCCAGATGGATGTGAAACTTTATCTAGGTGAAAAAGTTTACACCAATGANATCATCAGTGCNGAGCCAAAGGACAGAGNGTAGATGATATATTTAAGGGAAACAAAACAACTAAGCAGAGCACAGTGAGAAAATAGAAAATAGAAAATGAGTAGGAAAGGTCATCATAGACAAGGACATGGAATGTTATGATTTCTCTATGGAGGGCAGAGAAAAATGCTATACATAGGTTTCTGTCTTAAAGAGACTGATGCAAAATGCAAGGAAACAGGATTAAGAGCCTGTAATTATGCTAATAGAGGAGGATGGTGAGAGTTTTAATAGTGAAGGAGCAATTTTAATAACGATGTTTGATGTTTTTCTCAGGAGTGCTGGAGTTACACAATGGGAAAGGAAAACAGGCTTGCAACACTGTAGATATAGAGGAAACTGGAAACTGTGAGCCGAAGGATGGATGAGGAGAATGAGGGAAATGGAATGGTGCTCTGAGGCATTAAACATTTGTCATTGGGAAGGTGATGCTAATTACTGCAAGGAAACCAAGACCTATTTGGGAGATAAAGGGTAGGATAATGGATTTTGATCATATTGAATATATGTAGATTGTGGATGAGGATTTGCTGTCAATTATACNTTTCCTCTTGTCCCTAAATAGACAAAACTTGAGGCTCTTTTTTAATGCCTCAAGGTAAAAGTGAGGGGCTATTCTTTCAGTAGAGTAAAAACAAAAGGAGTTGAGGAAATCTGCTGGAAGCACATTCTTACGACACAAACATTTCTTCTGTATTAGTCGCTGTTCTATTGCTGTGAAGAGACACCATGACCAAGGCAAATAAGTGAAAGCATTTATTTGGGGGCTTGCTTACAGTGTCAGAGGGTGCATCCATTATCATGGTAGGCAACATGGCAACATTCAGGTAGATGCTGGAGCAGTAGCTGAGAGCTACATCCTGTTTCACACAAAGAGAGGGAAGAGGGAGGGAGGCAGAAAGAGAGGGGTGAGGGGAGGGGAAGAGGGAGAGAGGGGGACAGAAGAAACTGGTCCTAGAAAGGGCTTTGAAACCCTAAAGCCCACTCCTAGTGACAAACTTCCCCCAATCTCCTAATTCTTTTAGTCCTTTCAAATAGTGCCACTCCCTGGTGACTAAGCATTCAAATATATGAGCCTATGGAGGCCATTTTTNTTCAAACCACCACATATTGTGTACATATTCAAACCACTGGCAATAGCCACACAGTTAACCTGCAGATGGGTTATACAACAAGGATCTCATATCAGATCTCATTCACATAAGCAAAGTCATTACACCATGCCTTCAAAAGTGAAATGCATAGCTATAGGCAATTAGGCAATAGCTTTACTCTGCTTTAACTTAATTTAGTTCTTTTTGGAGCTGAGCTTTTTGAGATTTTTCTGGTTCCGAGTACTGCTAGAATTATGAATTATTTATGCTCAACTGCTAAGTTTGTCTAAAAGTTTTCTTTAACAAAGAGTGATCAATCCAGGCACGGTGAGTCTATGTGTATATCCTGAGCACCTCGTATATAGAGGCAAAAGGATCATGATTCAAAATTAGCCTTGGTTATAATCAAGGCTATAGAGTGAGATCCTGTCTGAAAAACAAAATGAAAAGAACATGAACTAATTAATATAACAGAATGCTCATTCAATTTTGGGAAGTCAAAAGCCTGGGAGACATAAAAGAGATATTTGCTTCTGAACTCCTTTTAAAAAGATGATGGCTGGAGAGATGGCTCAGTGGTTAAGAGCACTGGCTGCTCTTCCAGAGGACCAATGTGCAATTTCTAGCACTCACATGATGGCCTACAACCATTTGTAACTCCAGTTCCTGGTGCTCTGACACTCTCTGAAAGGTATTTGTACTCTGATACTAGGTTTCTCTGAAGATGCAGTAAGTCAGATCAACCCAAATTAAAAGGACCAGGTTTATTGGGTAAAGCACTCCCAGGTGACCTTTTTAGCTCCCAGATGTGAGGCAGAGGTGGGGGAAAGGAGCAGGAGAAATCACATGGCAGTCTAGAGGAGGGGGTTTAAATACCCTGTAGGTGCAGTCTTGAGAAGCTAGCAGCTTCACTGGAAGGAGCCTGGACTTTGGGAGGTCTTTCTGAGAAGGTGTGGTTTGGAACGGAGCCAAGCTGGACATTCCAGCCGAACACCCGCTTCTGGCCTCTGCAGGAACCAGGCATGCACATGGTGAACATATTCAGGTAAACACTCATCTGTATAAAATAAAAATAAATAAAACTTTTAAAAAGGTGATGTAGCATATGCATGATTACAGGGATGAACTGGTAAAAGTCTGGATTTCTGCTTCATCCTTTTTTAGCTGTACCACATAGTTATTGAGTGTTAATTTATCTAAAAAATGTTTTTTAGATATTAGAACTTTCCTGATTAGCTACACTACGCAGTACCAGCAGTATTTATTACTTTCCTATGGGAATTGACCTTGCCATATCACAGCACAGTGGCTGCAGGTAACATGGAATGTTGTGATCACTAGGTGAAAATCATTAAATTAAGACTGCTGTTAGCACATGAGAGCATTATTTAAATCTCATGTGACTGACTTACTAAGTCCCTGTAGTTCTGACTTTTTGTTACATCTAGTATTCGCTGTTGTTTCTCATCTCTACAATGTTGTCTGATATCTCCCCAATACAAATATTTGTTGGCAAGAAAAAGTGAATTATTTTAACTTTAATAATATTGCATAATTGATTTCTTGATAATCCTTTATATATAACTATACTCATTTGAAATTACTTTTAATGATGTCTCTAGGTTTCATCAGATTATCAAAGATGTTCATTGTACAAGTGAAAAAAATCCTTGAGGTGAAGGAAAACAATGGATGTACACACANNCANTAATTATGTTCTACTCATTTTTGCTCAAAAAGCCTCTAGAACAANGATGACACTCCATGAATAGTGAATAAATGGCTTTTAGCCATGTGGATTGCTAAGGTCCTTGATGGAGGGTGGAAGAAACCAAGGCAAACTTGTAGAGCATTTTCTATGCATCCAGGGGACTAAGCTTTATGTTAAGTGTGGTAGGGGGCTCAAGAGGCACAGTGGGGTCCCCAAGTTCTCAATGGGAATGGAGCTTTNTNGTGNCTAGAGAACCAAGAAGGCAGTGGGATGGCCTCATGATGCAGGTGGAAGTTTGGACTAACAGGCTCATTGAACACTCCTGCGCCCCAGTGTGTTTGTAGAGGCCTCAGACTGGGCTCAGAGGTGAATGCAAGGGNCTCTCATCNCCCNGCTGGCACCCAGGAAGACCCTGAGAAAGCGCAGCTCAGACGCGCGCGCCGGGAGCCGCCTTCTCGCCACGCCCACTTCCTGCTCCATCCCGCGCCATTCCCGGTCCCTCTCCTGGTGAACCGGATGCGCTGTCAGTCTCCTCCTCCGCGTCCTTAGCCTCCACCCAGCTCCCTGGAGAAGCCGCTGCCACCCCGAGGCCTTGGCCAAGAGGCTGCTGGCGACTGGCCCGGCCCGGCGGGCGCGGGCACGGTAGGAGCTGGGCGCGCACGGCTACCGCGCGTGGAGGAGACACAGCCCTGCGGCCATGGGTGCCAGGGCCGCTCCTTCACGCAGGAGACAAGCGGGCCGCCGGTTGCGCTACCTGCCTACTGGCAGCTTTCCCTTCCTCCTCTTGCTGCTGCTGCTCTGCATCCAGCTCGGGGGCGGACAGAAGAAAAAGGAGGTAGATTGCATCCCGCGGGCAATCGCCTGAGGGCCGGGGCGGGCTGGAGCTGGCCGCGTTGCTAGGAAGCCCCGTCGCGTTGCTAGGCAGCGGGGATGTGGGCGCTGGCTCCCGGGGGCGGGAGCCACGTGGGCGGGAGCGGCTTGGGCGTGTCTCTGGGGTGCCCCAGGCTGAGGATGCTGAGGGTGACCCTATTCCTACATCCAGGAAGTGGGGGCTGAAGTCGGACTGAAAGCCCATGCCTCCGAGACCATGGCTGCACTGAGCCTCAGGTGTAGGCCGGGCTTTTGGCAGTTCCTTGACATGCTGGGTGTGAAAATACCCATTGGAAGTACTTGTAAGCACAGAGGAACGATTTACCTCTTATTCAGCTGTCTTGTTTATATTAAGACGTCATTTGGGTGTGTTATTCTGCATTCCTAATTATACCCTTGTAGAATTAAATGCTTATTTCTGTGTTCAACTCAGTGTGTAATCAAGAGAACAATCGCATTTAAAAAAAAATTTTTTTTTTTTACCCTATACTTATTTGTGAAGTTTGGGTCTCCTGATTTCAATTTCAACCCACCATTATTTAGAGGGTGAGATTTGATGTATCTAAATGAGTTGTAGAGTTATTTGTGAACTCAGTTTTGCAGGATTAATGTGGAAATCTGGTCTAGTCGCTTCGCAAAAACATTGTGGAATTGTGACTAGGGTTTCTAGTTGTATATCAGTTTGGTAAGAGTACTTTGTTTGTATGGAGGAAGGTGGGTTTTACTGTTGAAATTACACAAGTACATGCGGCTCATAATCTGACTCTGGTTCAGTTTATTGCCAGAATTTCCTTAGTAAGGTAGAGAGTCAGTAAAAATATAATTTCACAGGTAAACAGTAATTCCTTCTCTTCATTAATTAAATTTTTTTTTCAATGTTATATGTGTGTTTTGTCTGCATGCATGTCTGTGCACCACTTGGGTTCCTGGTGTCCCAGGAGACTTCTGACATCTGATCCCCTAGAACTGGAGTCACAGCTGGGTATGAGCCACTTTGTGGGTATTGGGAATCNAACCCAGGTCTTCAGGAAGAGCAGCTAGTGCTCTTTAACAGCAGAGTCCTCTCCAGTCCCCTCTCTTTACCTTTGCTTGAAACAACCTCAGTATAAAGACTATTCCTTCCCCCGAAATTTTCTTTTTCTTTGCATGAAAAGTCAGGCATACAAAATTTTTGGTGTTTTGGTAAGAGATTGGAGAAGCATCACTGCTAAATTGAAATCNTACTTCCAACACAAATTAGATTTTCTAGCACTTTTTCTCTTGTGGCNTATTTTCCAGATTTTTAAATTCAGTCCGTGAGTAAGGTNGGAAGGAGGTTTGCAGCAGGCATTTTTTTTGNGGGGGGCGGTTGTCTACAAAGCAATGGAAATTGATGAAGAACTTCCTGGCATCTGTGATGTTTTTGCTCCTAAGAATATGACCAGGATCACAGTAAGTTGTAGGGGAAAATATTAGAAAGTTTACAGGCTCATAGGTTCTTAGCATCTCTAATCCTGAGGCCATTTCAATTGTAAAATGTTGGGAAACTTACCTTAATTAAATAATTAAGCTTCAAGTGCATATTTGCTTCCCTTCAAAATCCTTAAAATACTCCTTAGACAAGATGTTTTGGAAAAGGAAGAAATTAAGAAGCTCTGAAGCCCGGCGGTGGTGGGCACGCCTTTAATCCCAGCAGAGGCAGGCGGATCTCTGTGATTTCGAGGCAGCCTGGGCTACCGAGTGAGTTCCAGGAAAGGTGCCAAAGCTACACAGAGAAACCCTGTCTCGAAAAACCAAAAAAAAAAAAAAGAAGCTCTGAGATGGCTCAGCAGGTAGAGGCATTGGCCATCAAGCCTGATGACTTGAATTCCATTTCTAGAACCCTCATGGGGAGAAAACCAACTCCTATAAACCATCCTGTGACCTTCACACATGGTCTTTGGCGCTTGTACACCCACACATGTACATGCACAGACACACAAATGTAAAGATGGGGGAAAACATGATTGGAGATCNAAAAGCCATGTCTTCCAAAATTACCTGTGTTATAAGAAAGAGAACCAGTACTCTATGGTGATATTACAGGNAACACTAGTGTATGTACGAAAAATGGAGAGGAAATTAAACTCTTTGTGGGGCCCACAAAGGTTTCCTAGTGAGATCGGAGNTTGCTTTACCCAATAGGGCTGCACTAGAGGATGGCTTGACCACGTGCGGAGTTACTAGGTGTTTGGAAGGGTCAGCACTTGGATGTGCAGTATGCTTTGATCTAGCAATGGGAGGTCTTTGCTCCACCGCTTGGCATTCCTATAAATAGCCCTTTAGAAGAGACAGAAGGGTCCGGTAGATAAGGATCCAGGCCCTCCCGAGGCTATCCTGTGTTTCTATTTCTCTCCCCTCTATCCTTCTATCTAAATATTTCTCACTTCNCCTTCCTCAAGAGTACTCTGGGGGAAAAAAGTGGGAGCTGGTCTCCCACAACTCTTGAAGTGTCTTGAATGATATTTAGTTCACAAACTTTGATCTCTTCTAATTCTGGAAGAAAAACATACTTTGTTGGAAATGATGAGAAATGGTAGTCCAACATTGTTTCCAGTAGATGATTTTTTTTTTTTTTCTCTTTCCTGGCCTAAGAACCTGGTTACCAGTATAAGATCCTATAACATTGAATCAGAAAGCATAGCAGTTGGAACTTTATTTAAAATAGATGTTACTGACATGTATATCAGAGTAGCAGCTTGGCATGAACATGCTTTCTCTTTTATGTGGGAAGCCATGTTAAAGTCTGAAGTTAAACTGGGAAAATGGGTGGTGTTTGCTTTTAATATGGATTATGACAGCAACAATTATCATTATGGATTTTTGAGTTGCAGACAGATGGTCCAGTTGGAACTGGATCTCTGATTAGACAGCTGGAAAGCACTTAACCTTGAAGGTTAGTGTGCTTATTTTCAAATCCAGACACCAAGAACTTGCACCTTAGGATGCTGAGGTGAAGACTGTATAAAGTGTCCACTACAGTGCCTCACACACTAGTAAATGAAAATAATACTAGCTACAACTATGTGATGCTTATATAAAGTATTAATATGATGGGGTTCTAAAATGAAAGTTAAGTTTTTCTTTTTTTTAATTTATTTTTTAAAGTTTTCTTAAACTCTACAAAAGTAAATGATGTGGCCTCTGTAATAAATTACCATATTACAAAACACTTGAAATCTAAAGTTCTTAGGTTGTTGAAGTGGCCCGCTTTTCCATCACACAAGAGTTAGTACAGTCCATAGACTGGTGTATGTTTGTTTACACCTGTGTGTGTTATGTATGTGTTTGTCCACATTTCTTCATAAAATGACACTTATATTCCTTAAAATGAGTTTGGTTATATTTTCTGTTGAAGATTATACCCAAGAGAAATAACTGAGTAGCTGGAGACGATAGAAGATTTTTATAGTTATTTCCCTTCATTACATTGAATATAGCTGTTATCAACAAACCTTTGCGCCCGTTTCATGCTAGGTGATATAACTTTGTGGGAAATTTTGCACTGTCTTGTTTGCTTACATCATTACATCATTAACACCAGTTAACCACCTTCATTTAGAATTGTTTTTAATTTTTAATTACTTCTTCTGATTGTGTCAAAAAGGTGCTTTAAAGTGCTTTTCCAGTGGACTTAGTGACCTTGCCAAACATCAGAAGTGTCGGTTAGAATAATTTATCGCACCTGCTCACAATGTGACTCATTAATAGGCNGCAATATGGGGGCGATAGTGAATATGCAGTATGAACGCCTGGATAGCTCACAGGTCTTTTCTGAGAGAGGACCCATTTTTTGGCCTGTCCTAACTGAAACTTTTCCATTGCCTTGTATGTATGTCTGTGCCATTAATTTGTAAAGAGCGTTTNCACGGGAATNTATAATCTCCAGTTGTTTCCAATGGTTCATCTGTGAGAGACTTTAATGTTTTACCAANTGTTGGTAACTAGTATATTTTAAGCCAAGAATCGAAGTAGAGGAAACAGTTTGTGACTATANTACAAATTTCAAAACTGTATAGTAAATAACAGGCTGCTACCCACATATGTGTCAAAATGGGTGATTTAATTTAGCTGTTATCTGATAGCATGTTGAAGNCTGATTAAAAACAACAGGCCTTATCTTGAATAGCCCAAACTGATTATGCATCCTGCCACTGTTTCAGAGGTGATGGCACAAGACATGCAATTCCTGTGTCACAGCACTGAATGAATTCTCTTCTCATCAGCNGTGTTTGATAGTACTGAGCAGCTATGGACTGCAGTAATGTAACAGATGCAAACCCATGGTGTTATAGCCCTTGAGTGGGGCCAGAATTCTGAGATCCCCTTAGCCTACAAATGTTACAGGTCTTGTAATGTCTGAGTAGTTGCTCAGCCCTTGNCAGCNGCTAGTGTTAGCCTTTCTGGGCCTNTTGTGTTAGGATTTCCCAGGCNCTTGACTGTAGCNANTGTTACACATCCTTGGCCTATCATCCCTAAGACTTTTGACTCTTAAGCTTGTGAGCTCCCAGGAGCCTTTCTAGTTTCCAGTACCTGTGGCTTTTCTTTCTTACAGTCTTCTTTCCTTCAACTTTTGCCTTTTGTGCATCCTCTTGCCTTAATTTCTGCTGTTCTTGTCATAGTTGCTCTNTGGAACTGCTCAGCTGCCTCCTTTGCTGTGGCTCTTGTGTTGTGATCCCCCTGCTTTGTTGGCTGTCCCTGCTGCTGCTTCACCAGCTACTGTTGCTGCCTTGACTCTACTGTGGGTCTGTGGGAAATAGCCCTGTAGCTACAGGAAGCTCTTCCACAGTGCTGCTTCTGCAACTCAGCCTAGTGTCTGTTTTCTGCTACCTGTGGACCCTGAGGGATGAGGGGGGGAGTTACCCTTATCAGTCCTTCCTGTGGCACACATCATCCCAGGACTCTAGTACATGTGAGTTTATGACTCACAGCAATAGTATTTTGCTAGTTTATTGCATAAACTTACTTCCCTTTTCAGAAGATTTGAGTCAGGGTGTCACTATTTGTACTGGTGGCTTCACCTTCATTTGACAGAGGACAACATGTAAAGGATTGTCCAAAGCAGTTTCTCACTCCTGTCCAAAGAGTTGCGTTGCAGGAAAGGAACTTTGAGGTTAAGGAATCCAAGTCTTTTGAAGTTAGCAGTGGGTCTATTTGACCTTTGCTGTAGAGTGAAACATTATCTTCATTAAGCTTAAAAATAACTTCTCCACCCACCTCACCCACTTTCCACAGTACACGCTATGCTGTACAAGCATTCTTGAAAAGATAGTCCAAAACCAAGTCAATCTGTACCTCTACTCACAGGCTGTGTAGCACCCTGTGGGGGTCCCAGCCAGCACAACTGCTAGCAGGGGAGCTGTTTGTGTGAGGTAAGAATGAAACTAAGTGCAGCATGACTTAGCTAGTGCTGGCTCAAACTTCTGGAGTCTGGTACCAATGGTTATTTTTTACATATTTCAGCACAGTAAAACTTTGGAAAAAAGTTTCCTGGTGACAGTTTTCACAACAAAGCTGAAGGCATCCAGGCATTGCAACTCTCTTGCAAANTCCATCTCTTTAGCAAAGCACCTGTGACCTTTTCCACCAGAATGGGTTCTATTGACTGAGAAGTTGTGCTCAGCGTAAGGGTTTAGGGAGGAAGGATTTNGTTCTATTGACTGAGAAGCAGTGCTCAGGATTTTGGAGATTCAGGTGAGGGCTGGCTCCATAGGCTAGCAAAAGACCACCAGGTTATCAAACAACATCCACTCCAGTCTTCTGGGGAATAGCTGTCAGTTTCTTCCATTGAAGGAAAAAGCCCCATGCTTACCAGTTTTGGTTTCTCTAGTGCTTATCTGCGGGCACCTGGACCTCATGTCCTTCTGCAGAATCCCATGAAGAAAAGAATTGTCATATTAGAGGTAGGAGCTTTGTCCAAAGGGATCATTGGGAGGGTGTTTTCTTCCACAGCCACCTATCTGCGTCATGTGCAGTCTCGTAGATTGCTTTTAACCTTCTTGCTTCTTTGCTCTTTGTAGTCCTGAATATTCGTTGGTCTTGGATTTGAGCTGTTATTCCCTGTGACTGATAGTACATTATTTTTGCATGTTCTTATTTCCATTAGACTCCCTCTGGAAGCACCAGGGCAATCCCACTGAAATAGAGAATTTTCCTTTGATTAAGTGCGTTGCTTGTTAGAAAACAGGTGGATGGTGAAAATGACATATTTGTTGTTGTATGTGTGTGTTACCAGTGGGTGAAATTTTTGCTGGTATCCTGTTAGTTTTTATTTATATATTTTGGGCAAGATCTGGGGCATCTGGCATTGAACAAATCTAAAAGCAAAATTTCATTCTTTCCTCTGGTCTGGTTCTTCTATTTTCTCCTTGCTGTTTATAGTTCTATTTTAATGGAAATTAAATTTTCTACATTCAAGAACTTGATTTTTATCCAGTCACTTATATAATGTCATGGAAGTTCTCATCTTGAGTTTTGAGTGTAGTGCACTGGGAAGTTGGCTGCACAAAATTTCCTGGGGATTATACATGGATTTATGAATAGTTTTCTTAAAGTAGCATACTTTTATATAGATATATAAACCACAGATATTTAGATCAAATATTAAAGCTTCAAAATGTTATTCAGAAGCCTAAGTTGTTTTACCTAGTGATTGGTTTCTGTCTACCTGTCTCTGTATTTCTTTTCAGCTTTGGAAGAAAAGGTCAGCAGTAAGCTTATAGAGTGATTTGAAAGCATTAGGTTCTAATATACACAGAATAGCATCTAAAGAAAATAATGAACTGAAAAATAGTAAAAATAAAAGAATTAATTAATTAATTAATTAGAATGCTTGTCATTAAACTTTTCATTGATTATATAAAACTATCTACTGTGTTTGACATTTGAAGATGAGGACACTTGTATTTTCTTTTATATTACCATGAGAAATCAAGATATATATATATATATATATATATATATGGAAAGAAGCACATGAGTATAGCTTAAATAAGCTGTGCTGAGTTTATTGAATGGGAATGTTGCTGTTTATTTTAGAAGTGTGTTTTTAGAGATGGCTAGACGTCAATAGGATTCTGTTCAACTATTGGAAATAATTTGGTGCAGAATCTTCTCTGGAGATGGAGCCAGGTATTGGCAAGTCACTTCCTTTATCTATAGGAATTTTGTGACAAAATTTAAAGACGGTATACAGTTGGTTATAAACTGAGGAATCTGTTAAAATAATGAACAAACACCTTAGCATACTGTGCTGAGTGTAACAAATTGGGAGTTGAAAAGAGTCTTAAATTATACTAGGAAATGATAAATAGCAGCAGAGCAGAGAAGCTCTATTNTGCCCCCACTTAGAGTATGCAGTGAGTGAACGCTCCTGCCCTCTAGAACTCATGGCTTCAGTCCTGACCCGAATGTGATAGCTACAGAGATGGAGTTGGTGGTACGTGATAATTAGGTCCTGACTTTTAAGTCACTCATCACTGACTTTCCGTGAAAGAAACTGCAGAGAGCTCCTGCTCTCTGTACCATGTAGAGTGATAAGAAGGCAGACCAGTTGGCCAGCTGAAGAGAATCAGAACCTGACCATATTGACACCTGGTGTTGGATTTCTAGATTTCCAGATTTCTGTGTCTTGGTTGTTGTTTTTTTTTTTTTCCACCTGCCTAGAGCTACCCGAGAAGATGAATGTCAATTGTGAAAATACCTCCATCGGATTGCCTGTAGGCAAGTCTGTAGGACATTTTCATGATTAATGATAGATTTTGGAGTGGAGTCCAGCCCCGCTGTGGGTGGTGCCACCTCTAGGCTGGTTACCCTGGGGTGTATAAAAAAAGTTGGCCTAATAAGCCAGGAGGAACAAGCCAGTAAACTGCAGTTCCCACTTCCAAGGGGACTGTAAACTGTAAGATTAAAAAAACCAGTTTCTTCACTCACACGTTGCTTTTGGTCCTCGTGGTTTATCTCGGCAATAGAAAACAAACTAAGAACTTCATATATGATAACTTGGTATAGCAATCCAACCTACGCAAGACACAGATCCATGGATATTTTAAAAAGATCATATGTAAAAAGAAGAATTGAGCCATGTCACTAGCTCAAAAAATGATCAGATCTTGCTATGTTCTTCTGGCTAACATTTGAAATAGGCTTCTGCAAAATATACAATTAAGACCTCTCAAAGAGGAGTGTATGTTGAGTGGTCCACCTTTTGTTAACAATTGAAGTCTCTAAGAGAATAAATGGCCTTTTTCATATTCGATGGAGTGATGAGTTGTCTCTGGCCATGGTTTCCTGTATAATTTCTCTCTTGGAATCCTCAGGGGGAGGAAGAGTGGCTGAATTAAGGCCCAGTATTTTAGTAATGACACTATAATTCAATGTAGCTTCACATCTCCGGCCACATGATTCATACACTTTGGCNTTAGAGAAAGCAGAAATCATAATAACTGTAAATTTAGAGTGGGAATAGGATGTTTTAGACTAAACAGAATGGGAGTAGAAATCAGAGCTCCTGATTTATGTGGGGTTTATGTTTCTAAATTCCTTTCCTCAGTCATTAGGAACTTAGGCTTTTACCACTTCATATCATTGCTGTGTCTGTGCTTTTGTGTTTCTTTTCATAGCTGATACTTTAAGGAACTTCCCTTTAAANTGTGCTGTTTTTTTTTTTTAATGAAGTAAATTTGTTTTACTTGGTATTTAAAGGCACAAATTGTATAAATTATCGGGGCTTCCAGTGATGTTTAATACATGCTAAATAATGTTTGCATTACGTTTAACAGATTTTCTCAAAAATTTATCATTTCCTTATGATGAATATATTAAAAAATATTGTTNTCTTTAGTCACCCTCCTGTATGACGGCACACAGAACGTCTTACTAGCTGAAGTTAAACACCCATTTTTCCAGCTCTCCCGGTGCTCTCTCCTATCTGCTTTCCACAGCCCCCTCACTCACTACTATTCTCTACACTTCTGTGAAGTCACCTTGTTAATTACAGGACCTGACTTCCTGTGTTTCATCCTTTTAATGGTTGAGTAGCATTTCAGTATGTGTATGTACCACATTTTCTTTATCCGGTCAGCAGCATATACGACACATAGGTGGTTAGTGTTCTTTTTTTGTGTGTGTGTGTATGTGTGTGTTCGCACGCGCGCAAATAATGCCATGAGAGAGAGTGTGTATGGGGTGCAGTTTCCATGACTTAGTGATTCCCTTTCCTGTGGAAGGGACTCATAGCCTTAGGATTTCTTTTCTATTTTTAGTTTATTTAGGAAACTTGATAGTGTTTTTACATAATATGTGTACTGGTTTACTTTCCCATTGACAATATGAATGGATTCCTTTTGTCTGTATTCTCACCATCACTGTTAATCTCCTGATTGTAGTCATTTTTACTGGNGTAAAGTGATAGCTCAGTGTGTTTTGATTTCTCTTAAAAGTGACAAACTTTTTTTGTGTACACCAGGCCACTTGTATGCCCTTTGATCAAAGTCTGTTTAGTATATGGCCCATTTTAAAATCTACTTACTATTTTTTTTTTGTATATTCTACATGCCAACCCCTTGTCATACATGTAATTCACAGTTGTTTGTTTTGTATTCCATAGGGTGTTTACTCTAATGACCAGCCTGATCTGGAACTCACATCGATCTGCCTGCCTCTGCCTCTTGAGTGCTGGAATTAAAGGTGTGTGCCACCACTGCCTGGCTTTTTTTTTTTATAAGTATTTTATTATATATATACATATATACCATATATACACTTTTTATTTTAGTTTCTCAAGACAGGGTTTCTCTATGTACCTGCCNTGGCTGTTCTGGAACTCGATTTGTAGACCAGGNTGGCCTTGAACTCACAGACATCTGCCTGCCTCTGTCTCCCAAGAGCTGGGATTATAGCTGTGCACCACCAGTGCCCAGTACTGGATGCAATCTTGTTTGTCTAATTTTGTTTTTTCCCATGCTTTTGAGAACTTTTTTTAAAAAATAAAATCTTTAGCCATTCAATGCGTGAAATGTTTACAGTGAGTAAACATTTGTCTTAGTCAGGGTTTCTATTGATGTGAAGAGACACCATGACCATGGCAACTNTTATAAAGGAAAACTTTTAATTGNGGCTGGCTTACAGTTTCAGAGGTTTAGTCCATTATCGTCATGGCAGGAAGTATGGCGGCATGCAGGCAGACNTGGTGCTGGAGAAGGAGCTGAGAGTTTTATATCTGGATTCTCAGGCAGCATGAAGAAATCTGTGAGCCACTGGGGAGGGTTGAGCTTTTGAAACTTCAAAGCCTACCCCCAGTAATTCACGTTTNCAAACAAAGCCACACCTACTCCAAGAAGGCCACACCTGCTAATAGTGCCACTCCCTGTGAGCCAATGGGGCCATTTTCTTTCAAACCACCACAACATTTCAACGTTATGTTTTCTTGTGGTCGTTTTATAGCGTCAGGCCATGCTGTTAAGCCTTGATTGAGTCCATTGCATTCATTTTTTTCTAGCTGGTGAGTGACAGGTGTCTGGTTTCCTCCTGTTTGTGGGGATCCTGTTTTTCTCATACCTGCAATTGTTTAAAAATGTGGCAGCTATATAGCAGACTGATTTGGCTACTTTGAGGATACAATCTCTAAACTTAGGGCACCTGTTTCTTTATTAACTGCTTAAACAAGTAAAATTAAGCCAAGGCAGATCTCAGTTACAACTGTATAACCTGTGTGGGTCACAAAATATAAGGGTGTATTAAGTACTTTTCTTTGACAAAATGCCTGATGAGCAATTTCAGGAAGGGAGAAAATGTTTATTTCCNNTAACAGTTTGAGGGTCAGTCTTTCATGGTGGCGGGTGTGATGAGGCTAGTCACATTCCATCTGTTGTCAGGAAATAAAGAAATGAATGCTGCTGGTCAGCTTTTTCTCCTTATTGTTAGTTGTTGTTGTTCTGGGCCTCGAGCCTATGGAATGGTGCTGCTCACAGTGCAGGTGGATATTCCCACCTCAGGAAACCCAGTCTAGAAAACTCCCTCACAGACACACCCAGAAGTTTCTCTCCTAGTGATCTTAGATTCTGTCAGTNTGACAATCTCAGCTACCATAGAGGGTAGGGATCATAGTACTTGCCCAAGTGATTCCCCTTTATCATATCTAACACTGAGTAAAGTGCTCCCCAGTATCTTTGCCAAAGCTAGAAGTCAGGGTCCATTTTAGCAAATACCATTGGTTTGTTGGACACAGTCAGTCGGTCTGTCTGTCTGTCTGANTGACTCTTTGTTTGCTGGTACATGTGAAGGTCAGAGGTCAATCACTGGTGTCATTTTTTTAACTGCCCCCCCACTTCTTTTTTCTGCCCCCCACTTATTTTTTCTTTTTGAGAGATGGGCCCTTCGATTGGCCCTGATTAGGCTTAGGCTGGCTGACAGGTGAGCTCCAGGGATCCATCTGTCCTTGCCTGGCCAGCACTGGGATGACAAGTTCACCACTACACCTAGATTTTACACATTTTTATTTTATTTTATTTTTTACATCAGTTCTGGGGATTGAATTCAGGTCATCATGTTTGCATAGCAAGTGCTTTACCCATGAGATAGCTTCCTAGCCCCTACCCTTTAAATTTCTTAGTGTGGTGTTTGGTGATAGTTCTAGAATGGGCCCTTCTTTGCCTCCTGTGTTTTCTCTTATTGCATGTGATTGCTAATCTTGGCTGTCAACTTGACTACATCTGTTACCAACTAAAACCCAAGCATCTGGGCACATTGGAGAGGGATTGTCGTGATTGGATCATTTGAGTTGGGATGACTCACT
Source organism: Neotoma lepida (assembly GCA_001675575.1). NCBI lineage: Eukaryota > Metazoa > Chordata > Mammalia > Rodentia > Cricetidae > Neotoma > Neotoma lepida. The sequence continues at coordinate 48,046 of LZPO01117352.1, forward strand.
CTTAAATCGACCACATCATCTGGTGGCAGGCCACATGAAAGGGTGTGGAAAAGGAAGCTTCCCCCTTCTGCTTGCTGGCCCTCACACTTGCTGGCAAGTTCATCGATCCTGTTGCTGCAGCATCTCTTCACAGGTATTAGAATGTACTTCTGGGATTCTAACATAGACTGAAGACCAGCAGCTCTCTAGGAATTTNCTGTAACTCCAGCACCAGATTGGGACTAGTCTGGTCTTGAACTTTTTATTAGTTGATAGAGTGATAAGGAACTACTAGTATAGATATTTATGTANTTCTTTTCTATGTTTTAATTGTGAAATATGATAATGGAGTGATTATGACAATTTCTTTACACATCTGTGCTGGCTAGTTTTATATCAGTGTGACACAAGCTGAAGTCATCTTACAGAAGAGTACCTCAACTGAGAAAATGCCTCCCACCATCTGGCTGTGTAAGGGTCCGGGAAAATGCTGAAGGCGAGCCCAGACTCAAATATTATGTAAAAGCAAAGAGCATTTATTAATATTCCAGCATATGCATGGTTGTTCACCTGTACAAAATGGAGACAACCACTAGAGGAATGTGCAGGCTCCTTTTTAGCATGGCTAAGGGGAGTTTCAGGGACAGTTATGTCATGTCAGATATAATTGGTTAATCAGGNTGTAGCTACATTAGTACATTTTGATTGGCTGAGGTGTAGTCTTACCATTTTTGAACATACTTACACAAGCTTGGGCAAGTCTGGATGTGACTCAGAAGGGGGNGGCAAGATTTATCCTTGAGACCTGGTGAGGCTGGCTTAGGCCCGTGTTTGTTCTCNCCCTGGACTCTGAATGCAAGGGTAGTGTGGATAAAGAGCTCTTTGTTGGGAGAGACACCTGTTTTATCCTTTTCAGAGAACTGAAACCTAAATTCACTGTGAGGGTGGGAGAGTTTAACCCTTTCGGCTGTAGGCAGGAAGCCTATAGGTATTTTCTTAGTTAGTGATTGATGTGGGAGGCATATATCAGTGAANTAAACCCTTTCNTCCCCAAATTACTTTAAGTCAGGGTGTTTCATCACAGCAATAGTAACCCTAACTCAGACAGTATCAAAGTTAGTTTTATATATTCGAAATTATCTCCTGGTAAGTTATAGTTTGATCTGATAACAACCTTTTTTATTACAAAGAATCATAAATACCATCAATTGTCAACAATTTAATTGATTTCTATGATCCTTAGGGAGTGCCAAGAACTAATCGAAGCTTTATTTTTAAATTCTTTTGACTATCAAATAGCAATTATAAATCACTCTCATTTTTGCTCATTTCAAATACCCGTGTATAAAGCCAGCAATTATAATAGTAACCTATTGCTGCATCTTAGCTTTCCTTTTTTAAGAAAAGGTTTATTTACTTTTTGTTTTATATGTGTGGATGTTTTACCTGGGTGTGTACCACGTGTGTGTGTACAGTGCCCATGGAGGTCAGAGAGGGTGTTTGATCCCCAGGAACTGGGGATAGAGATGATTCTGATTCACCATGTAGGTGCTGGGTTCTAAACCTGGGTCCTCTGGAAGAGCAGTCAGGGCTCTTAATTGCTGAGNTATATCTCCAGCCCTCACTTTAGTTTTTAATTTTTAATTTCTTTATAGGTAATAAAATAGTTACTCATGATAGATAAGAAAACTTAGCAAAACTGTAATTTGTCTAAATACAACCATTGCTGCTGGATAGCTCAAGCACTTGAGATCTTTTTTTTTTCCTTTCTCCCCTTGAAATGAGGACTCCTGTAGTCCAGGCTGAACTCAGACTTTGGCTCCTTCTGCCTGTTTCTACCAAATATTGGTAGAATATTTTTGCAGGTGTGAGCCATTACACTTGGCTCAAGTTACATTTCATAAGTACAGGATACTTAAGGATCTGAAAAGGAAGGGTGAATAGTTGCAATCTTTCTCCTTATCTGTACCTCTTTCTTTGTCAGATTATTTCTGTGAATTTGGGTTTACCCGTTGTGGGGGCCCAGGAACCCTTCGACAAATCGGAGCTGGTCTCTGACTGCCCTATAGAGTACAATCTTTGGTTTTGCNTTTTCGGAGGATTCTGTCATGATAGCATAGACAGCAGATTTAGGGGAGCTTCTTGTAGAGTCATGGTGTGGTGATTTCTTAGTAAAATACAGACTTGTTGGGTGTGGAAACTTTGTAGTTGCTTTCTATGTTATTATTATAGCAGANACAAATTAGATGTTTCTTCTCATTTAAAAAAATTTAAGTGTATTGNAACTTTCATGTCTTNTACTTTTTGAAGATTTCAGTAGAAATAACTGTTACTGTTGAAGTAACAAAAAAAGTATGAGTATCAGTTTTTAAAAGTACCATATATGCCATCTCTGCCATTGTAAAATAGGTTCTGTCATTTCTTGGTGGTATATACTAATTGGTGAATATTACATATTAGACATTGTGCTGGCTTTCGGCAGTAGGGGATGGCTAAGACAACTACTGCTTCTGGTGTTTCCTACAGTTTATAATCCAATGGAAATTCATGCAGAAAAGATAGAGTGTCAGAATTCATCAACTTGAGTGAGGACTATGATAGCATGTGGGGAGTCATCCTTTTCCATAACTTGACACAAATGACATGCCTGGAGAGGNAATCCTAACTGAGGAATGCCTTATCAGATTGACCTGTGGGCATATCTGGGGCATTTTCTTGGTTGCTGATTGATGTAGAAGGGCCTAGCCCACNGTGGAGCCACTTTTGAGCAGGTGGGCCTGGGGTGNATAGAGAGGCAGCTGACAAGCCGGAGGAAGCTAAGTAGTAAGCAGCATTCCTTTGTGTTCTCTGCTTCAGTTCCTGCCTCTAGGCTCCTGCCTTGACTTCTCTTCATAGGGGACTGTAAACTCTAAGCTTAAATGCCACCTTTCTTCCCCAAGTTGCTTTCGTCAGTGTTTTATCACAGCAACAGAAAAGCAAACTAAGAAATAAGGTAAGCTGAAAACAGAACAGATACCCAAGGGGTATAAGCTAGAGTGAAAACTGTGAGTGCTCCAGGCAAATGGAAGAAAAAAAAACATTGATAAAGGGCTCAAAATATGACGAAGAACAGCGGATTTAAAGAACTTGAAGTAGTTCATAAGACTAATAAGCACTATATGGAGGAATCATGGGTTGAGACTGGTGGAGACTTGGGGTCAAGTCCCAGGGAATCCATGGGCTATGTAAAAGTNTATAGCTTCATTCTAAAAATCAGTAGGAAGACTGGTAGGGTTTTGTATTTCGGAGGTGAAGTTTATATTTAGAAGTATTTCTCTGAGTGTGATGTGGAGAATAGCTTTGATGGGGATGCTAGACTAGGAAAAGTAACAGTGGACTCTCAAGCGCTATTGCAAAAGTATGAGGTAATGTGGACTTGAACTTGGTTGTGGCAGTGAAGTTAGGAAAAAAAGATGGATTGCAGAGCTGTTTAGGANCCAGACAAGACAGCACTTGGTAATTGATTGTGTGGGGTCAGTTGAAGGGAGGAGTCAAGAGTGGTGATTCTAGCTTTTGATTAAAGGACAGTTATGTTGACTGAAATAGTAAAGGGAAAGGAAGATAATATGTTCAGNTTTTAATTTGTGAGATGATTTTGTGAAAGTCCAAGCTGCATATTTGGTGACAATAGAATGGATGTGTGTGGGAGCTTGGGTTGGTGATAAAATGGATTTAGAAGTCATTANCTTAATCGTTAATGAATTCATGGTTGTTGATAAAGACTTAATACCAAATCCTGAAACTGGGGATAGTATTTTGGTGTTGTATCAATAGTATCCATGTGGAAGAACCAAAGACTGTATTACTAGAGAGCTAAGAAGAACCCTGTCTGAGTTTAGATGTCACANAAGAGAATATTTCAAGGACAAATGGCCAATAACAAGTGGTGGCTGCTGTATAGTTAAAACATGTCCTTTGGATTTAGCAAGAACAATTTTATTGCAGGGATCAGTGTGCATCCAGTTAGTGAATACGTAGGCTGTGAGGAAAAGAGAGCAAAGCAGCAAGCAATTTTGCTCTAAATGGGAGCAGAATTTAGCAGATGGTAGCTGGAAAAGAAGCTGAAAGGAAGAGAAAACTGATAGAATCAGGTGACAAAGGTAGGATGAAGGAATGCCAACTGAAGAGTGTATTAGCCTTAAGAAGAAAGAAATGTGGTGGCTCAGGGCTGCCTTCAGATATTTAGCTTTCTTACATATATGTGGTAGCGCCTTAGTCTACTGGGACCACTAGACAGTGGAAGCTAGCTTCGTATTTGTCAGGGTCTGTGGGCCTGGGACGTCCACTGTCATGATGCCATCATATTTGACATTTGATTGGAGGAGGGGACTCTTTTATGGATGGTAATTTTTGACTGATCTTCATGTGGTGGCATTGGTACAGGAGGCCGAGGTGGAAGGAAGGGTCNCCGGCTTTGTTCCGGTGACTTTCCTTCTCTTCTTCTACTGCTCTCCAGAGATAGTGGATGCAGATGTGTGCATGGAAAACCAAATTCTGGAAGATGAAGTTTCAGACATTTTTAAGTATTGCTCTGACAGTTCGGTACACTTACATGGTGGATTCTAGTTATTGTCACCTCATTCTTCCCCTTACATTTAGTGACCCTTTTCCAGCAAGTCTGCCTGCTACTTTCGTGTCTCTTTGTATGTCNTTCACTGGGTTCAATTAGAGTTTTGTTATCCTAGTCTGGGTGAGAAATTATTTACTGGAGCAAGTCCAACTTATCCTCAGCTACACCACTGAAGAAAATTCCACTCTCTCCCCCAACGACTGTAAACTGTTAACATTCCTCCAGAATTGAGTGGAAACTTCCAGGCTCCTCCCCCATCCATGCTGAAATGTTGTTAGGCCTGATCTTGAGCAGATAAATAACCAACACTGTGGTGAGCATAAGTGCCCGCCACCGTCCAGAAGATACCGTTGTGCAGGGCTTCTCCCCAGGCCCTGGCTCTTACATTCCTTTTGGCTCTCCTCTGTGATGTTCCCTGAGCTTTGGAGTGTGTGATGTATACAGTTGTGTTATTATTGTGGTTATTAGCATATTGTTTCCAACCTTGAAAAGGGAGTGGATGTGCACTCCTTAAAAACTGATCAAAAGTGTTAAACA
>LZPO01117353.1:7255-24946 GCA_001675575.1 Neotoma lepida
CACAATGACTCCTTGTCAACTTGACACACAAACACATCATTTATTAAGGAATTAGTTTTCCTTTATTATTTTTCCCTGATGTCATATAATATTAATATGACAATATAAAACATTCCAACTTTTAAAGTCCCGCAGTTTTTACACATGTTGACACTTTAAAAGTTAAGTCTCCCAAACGGTGGGCAGTACCTGAGAAACGACACTCAAGGGTGAGCTCTGGCCTCTGCTCACATGTGCACACATGTCCACATGCACACACCCTCCACACAACACACACATCCATGCACACACAGAAGAAAAACACACAAAACTTACTCCATAGGCTGTGGTAACTTAAGATCATTGCTCTTCTAACCCCTTAGACATTTGTTTGTTAACACAAGAACTGAGCTAAGTTTCTCTCGGTTGAACTGAGAAACCGCCAAACCTGGCTAGCTTCACTTTTCTGAGATTTGCTTAGTCTCTTTGCAGGGCAAAGCTGATCCACATGACCTGCCTGGAGCCCCGGGCTTCTACACGTCACNTCTGTAAGAAATCAAGAGCAGAGAAGAGNATAGTACTTGACAGTTGCTTTGTACAGCGTGCTGAAAAGAACTTGGGCTGTTTTCCAATTGTTCAGTGTCTGATTCTAAATGGTCAGATCTGTGCAAGGCGAGTCTCCGACACTTAGCTTACCATAGTCCTTTGGACCAATGGAAGTTTCCAGAGAAAGATCTACAGTCTGGATTCTGGATACCAGGCTAAAAAGATCCATCTGGGTCCCTTTATTGAACTGGTGGTATGTGGCAGAAGGAGAAAGTGGCAAGTCCATCTGCTGCCTGGAATTTATTAAGCTGGAGAGAATATACAGAGCCGCTGAGTTCATTTCTTATGACTGACACATGCCATAATGCTGTTTTCCATTTGCTGGAAGTCAGAGGCAGTGCCCATGCACATCAGGAATAAATTGCATGTACCTGACAATGTCTTTCAGGGTCGGGTGGGGTGAGACTACATGAGTTGTAGGAACAAATACAGGTGCCCAAAATAGCCCCAATACTTGAAACAAGACAGTTTTGTATGGCTTGGAAAAATATTAAAAATACTATGCATTAAAAAAAAGTTAAGTCTCCCTAAAATATCCAATCCCTTTCAAAATTCCAAAGTCTCTCTAAAATATCCAAGTCTCTCTAAAATTGCAAATTTTCTCTAAAATTCCAAAGTCTCTTTAAAAATTCAAAGTCTCTCAATGGTGACCTCCTTTAAAATCAAAATAAGTTGAATATCTTCTTACTTCAAGAAGGAAGAACCAGGGCACAGTAACAATCAAATCAAAGCAAAGTCAAACTCCAAGTGTGTGTCTAGTGTCTGGGATTCACTCATGATCTTCTAGGCTCCAAAGGCCTTGGACAGNTGCAATTCATGGCTCTGGCATTCACAACATATACAGCTTGTCTGCTAGGTGCTGGCTGGCNCTACTACATGATGATTCCTGTCCTTGGTGGTCATCTTATGGTTCTGGCATCTCCAAAAGGCTGAGTTCTTTGTGGGCTGCACCTTCACCAAAAGCCTCTTCCGAGCTCTCTTCAGAGACTCCTATACTACCACAAGGTACAAACTCTCTCCACGACTCCTTCAATCTTGGGTCTTTCTATTGCACCTGACACCGCACCTTCACACCTCTCTCTTCAGGGACTCCAGCTCTGCTGCACAGTGACAAGTCTCAGCTGCTCTCTACGGTCCTTTCATTCCTTCAAAACCAGTACATCTTGGGTGATTCTCATACATCAGCCAAGTTTGGCTGCCAACATGAGATGCAGCCTCAGCCCCATGTGTTGACTATGAAGAAATACTCCCAGATTTACAATCCTCAATGTTACTGGGCTCTTCTTAATTATCACTAATTTCTCAGTTCCCACTAATCAGCATCAATTGTCCCAGCAAAGCAAAGTTTCACTTTAGTGATTCATAATTAAAATTATCAAATGCCCTCAATAGTGTCTTTAAGAGATAACTTTTCCACTAAAACTTCACAAGCCAGCCCTCCATTATTGGAATTGCTTTAAACATTCTTATCTTCTAAACTTCTACAGAATAGCCCATTAAGCTCTAAGCACTCAATGGCTTTTCTAGCTGAGAGTTCAAATGACACCATAATCCTCCCAAAAATATATAGTCATATTTGTCATATCAGTGCCCCATGACCTGGTACCAATTTCTACTTTAGTTAGGGTTTCTATTGATATGATAAAAACTATGACCAAAGGAAACTAGAGAGGGAAGAATTTATTCATCTTATAGCTTGTAGAATCATCCATGGAAGTTAGGGCAGGAACCTGGAGGCAGAAACTGCAGAGGCTCTGGAGGAGTGCTGCTTACCTGCTTGCTCCCAAGGGCTTGCTCATCCTGCTTTCCTGTTCCATCAAGGACCACCTGCTCATGGGTGGCACTGCCCATGATGATCTGGTCATNCTACATCAACCATCAATCATGAAAATGCTCTACAGTTTGCCTACAAGTCAATCATATAGAGACATTTTCTTGATTAAGATTACTTCTTCCCAGGTGACCATAGCCTGTGTCAAATTGACATTAAAAAAAAATCCAACACAAAGATGAAACGATCTCTCATGCTCATGAATTGGCAGAGTTAATATTGTGGAAAAGGCTATATTATTTTAAGTGATCTACAGGTTCAATTCCATCTCAATCAAAATCTCAATTACATCTTTCATAGAAATAGAAAATAACTAAATTCATATGGAAACCCAAAGACCCCAATACCAAATAATCTGGAAGAAAGGTTAATGTTCCACCATATAATGATCACCATATTAGATCTCAAACTATGCTACAGAGCTACANTCAGAAAGCGGCATTTTGGTGGCACAAAAGCAGATGTGTATACCAATGGAAAAGAAGATAAGCTTTAAAATTAAATGAATATAGTGATAGCCACCTAGTTTTTTATTCCTTGAATGTTCTGTACATTTATATGATTTCATTGATCATATCCACCAGCCACTACCTCCCTCCAACTCTTTCTATTGCCCTCACTACATAACCCTCCCAGATTCATATCCTTACTGACTTATTTTATTATTAAATGTTACTTGAATCCAACCAGTGCTGCCCAGATGTGGTGTGGTCATCCACGAGTTCATAATCAATCTAACAACAGCTTCATCCCCAAAGGAGAGTGACTCTCTTTTTCCCTCAGCAGTCATCAACAATANGCATTTAATTTTTGACAAAGCTATAAAAAAATCATTATAAAAATGGCAACTCATTTAATAACTAGTATTAGAAAAACAAGATATCCACATGTTGAAGAATGAAATTCCATATATATTTCTCACTCTGCACATACACACACAAATCAGCTCAAAATGTATCAAAAAATTAAGGTAGAACTGATACCTAGAAACCACTAGACACAACTATAAAGAAAAAAAATCTCCTCAATCTTCAACACACAGGTATAGGTAAGAACTTTCTGAAAGAATCTTCAATACCAGCCTAGGAAACAACCCCAAGGATAGACAATTCAGATTATGGGAAATTAAAAAGCTTCTGGAAAACAAAGGAAACTGTACATGGAGTCAACAGACAGCTTACCAAATGTGAAAATGTCCTTTGTCAACCATGTATCAGACAGTAGATTAATATCTAGATTATATAAAGAACTTCAACATTTTAAAAACTCCAAAACCAAATCATCTAATCAATTTATGAACTGCTCATTATTTATTATCAATAATGACTTAGATAGATATTCAAAAATAAAATATAAACAGCCAGTAAGTATTGGAAAAAGTGTACAACATCTTTAGCAATCAGGGAATGGAAATTTTCACTTCAGCCAAGTGATTATCATTTTAATAACAACAGACACTGATGAGGATGNGAGGAAAGAGAAGCCCTCATNATACTTCAGGGGGATATAAACTGGTAGGACCACTATGCCAATCAGTATGGAAGTTCCTCAAAATTAAAATTAGAATTGCCATGTGATCCAACTATATGACTCAGACATATATCCAGTAGACCCTAAGTCAATATACCACATAAATACCTGTACATCTATGCTTATTGTTAAACTCTTCACAGTCGCCAGTGAAGTGAAATGCATACAGCCTACATGTCCTCTGATAGGATAATGGACAAGTTACGCATTAGCTTAGATTGTAAAAGCTGATTGTATTGTATCAATGCTAGCCTTTCTCATGTTAAAAACATCAATACTATGATTATTTCTTGTTTTTCAATGGAATGAGTATTAATGTGATAGACTAACATATTAAATTTTTATTTGGGGATCATGTAGGTGGTAAGTGATCTAAAAGATTTGACGTAGGATAAATGAAGTATATCCTTCAGAGTCCCTTACTTTGAGGTCTAGGCCCAAAAAGAGCCCAGTGCTCATGGTCTTGAGTTTTATATTGTTTTTAAAAGTAAAATATTTTGAAGGCTTTTCCTCTTCAAATTGCCCTTTATTACAATTTTATTTCACTTTTTATAAACTTTTAAAGCCTTTCAAACAAATTAACATCACACACCAAAATTAACCAGATCCAAAATCTATACAACTTAATGAACTTATGTACACTTAGAATTGGCTGATGCCAATTATTACAGCTTTAATTTTCCAAGTGATGATAAAGTGGCCATAAACATATTTTGGATTTGGCTGAAGTGAATGATTGAGTTGGACTGAACTGTGTGACTAACATTTTTTTTCATTGTACACTTGATATTGCCACCAAGATTTTACAGCCTTTAGCTATTTAACACTGTGACTGCTTTCCTGTCTGGTTACTTAACTCAGAGCCACAGTTTATTTCCCGTCAGTTTCTAGTGTTAGAATCTGTATCTCCCCTCCCTAATTGCTTCCAANATTCTTTTCTACCTTCATTCCCTGCTGCCACACTGTGCACTTTTGTCTGCCTGAGGAGGATTCTGTCCTTTGTGTTCTTCCTTTGGCATAAAACTGCTTCACTAAATGCTACCTGTTAAGGCTTACAATAATTATTTTGGTTCATCAACATGTTTATTTACACAATTTAATACGCACAATACCTTGCTTGAAGTAGAATTGTGGTAGTAGAATTGGAAGGTGATGCTCATGATTCCTGCCCCCTGGTGTGCAAGCCTGGCATAATCTTCTGTTGGCAACACCTACAATATGACAAGTGTCATTCCTTGGATTAGGTTACATCTCATAAGAACGACAAAAAGATTTTTGCATAGGTAACTAAGTCCCTAATTGGTTTGACACATGTTGAATTTGACTTTGAGTTAGTGCAGTGAACTGGAAATTGTAAGTTTCAGGCCTGCTATAATAGTCCTATTTATTTGATTTACTTCTGTAATTCTTTTTTGACTCCAAAATTCTTAATCAGGTCTTCATATGACAGCACATTTATAACACTCCCTATGGAGAGAAAAAAAGAAATGCCATGTTTATTCCCAGCACCATCAATCAAATTTCTACTCAGGTGTATTTTAATGATGTTTAGACTTTAACAATAAGATATTACTTAGTTTTCTGAACTGTGGAATTTCTGGCAGGTTCCTTTAAAATATATTAAGATGCTGTGTTTTTCTCATTCTAAAATTCTTTCTGCACTTTTTCAGTTCGTAATATTTTTAAAGTCACAAGCCTAACACCTTAGAAAATATGTTTGCCGTGATGTATGACTGTCCTAGTCACTTTTCCTGTTGCTATGATAAACCATGGACCAGAAGCAACTTGGAAATGAAAGAGTTTATTTCAAATTACTGACTATAGCCCTCCATTGAGGAAGTCAGGGCAGGAACTCCAAGAAGGAACTAAAGCAGAACAAGGATTCCCAATTTTCTGAAAAACTGTCGTATTGATTTCCAAAGTGGCTGTACACGTTTACACTCCCACCAGCAATGAAGGAGTTTTCCTCTTTCTCCACATTGTCTCCAGCATAAGCTGTCATTTGTGCTTTTGATCTTAGGCATTCTGACAGGTATAAGATGGAATCCCAGCATCATTTTGGTTTGCATTTCCCTGATGGCTAAAGACGATGAACATATCTTTAAGTGTTTCTCTGCCATTTAAGATTCTTCTATTGAGAATCTCTGTTTAGATCCATTTTTAAAATGGATTATTTCTTTTTCTTCTTTCTTTCTTTTTTTTTTTTGATGTCTAGTTTCTTGAGTTCTTTGTATGATTTAGAAGATTAGCCCTCTGTCAAATGTGGGATTAGTGAAGATCCTTTCCCATTCTGTAGGCTTCCTTTTTGTCCCATTTCAGTGTCCTTTGCCTTACAGAAACATTTCAGTTTCATGAGGTCCTATTTATTAATTGTCAATCTTAGTGTCTGTGTGACTGGTATTCTATTCAGGAACATGAATTGTCTCCTGTGCCAATGTGTTCAAGACCCAGCAATACCACTTTTGGCTATATACCCAAAGGATACTCAATCATATCACAAGGACATCTGCTCAGCTATGTTCACAGATGCTTTATTTGTAATAGCCAGAACCTGGAGACAGCCTAGATGCCCCTCCACCAAAGAACAGATAAAGAAAATGTGGTACATTTACACAATATTATTACTTAGCTGTCAAAAACAATGACATGAGGAAATGTGAAGGCACATGGATGGAACTAGAAAAAAATCATCCTAAGTGAGGTAACCCAGACCCAGAAGGACAAACATTGTATGTACTCACTCATAAGTGGATATTAACTGTAAAGTAAAGGATAACCATACTATAATCTACAGCCTCAGAGAGACTAGGTAAAAAGAAGAGCCCAAGGGGAGAACGCATGGATCTATGGGAAGGGGAAATAGAGATCTTCTAGGTAAACTGGGGATGGGTAGGCATTGNAACTTNAGGGGCTGTGTTGGGGGATGGGTCAAGGAGGAGAGTGCTGAGAGAGATGACTAGAAAGGGGGCTTTGTGTGGTTGGGTAGAAGCCAGATACAAAGGAAACTCCCATGAGTCTACAAGAATGGCCCCAGCTAGGACTCTTGGCAGCAGTGGATAAGATGGCCATTCCCTGGTGACTACCCCAGTTGTTACCAGAGAATCTTCATACAGTGACTGACAGAGGCAGATTCAGAGACTCATGGCCAAACATTGGGCAGACATCTGGGAGTCCTGGGAGTNTGAGGAGAAACATATATACAATATAACAAAAATATTTTAAATTTGCATCAATATACCAAAATCCTTGTCAATGCAAAATATCTGAGATTAATAGTTGTCTGTTTATCCTATATTCTGATAGTCCCATAAATGATAACAAACATCCATAACCCACTAAATAACCAACAGCCATCCACACCATCACTTGAGAGTGTGGGTATCATCTTTTCTAGACTGCTTCCTATTGTTTGTGGATGAAGCCATCTTTAGGGGTCCCTGGGAAAATTGAGATAATGCCCAAGTCCTAGGAACACCAGCTGTAACCTTCAAGATTCAGGAGGTCTCCCTCAATCAAACCTGATCCATATTAATCCTTAAGGAATCCACAGCCTGTGGAAACAAAAGCAAAAACTCTTCCCCAAAGCATTTTTGACTTCTATTTAANAAATACATTTTTTTTGTCTTCCACTTAAAGTTAAGGCATTCTTAAAATATCTAAGCTGGTTTATTACAGTAGTCCCTCTTTCAATCCCATGTCTCTTAGCAGCTGCCATTTGCTTATCAGCAACAAAAAAATCAAGGTCAATATAGCAACATACAGGATCCAGACTCCCTGTGTATTTCCTAGCTCTACATGGCTTGTTCTTTATATATATATATGTGTGTGTGTGTGTGTATTATGTATATATTTATATATACATATATATGTGTGTGTGTGTATTATGTATATATTTATATATACATATATATATATAATTTTACTTCTCTCTTTTAAAGACTATTATTTTTAAACTATTGATTTCTATGACTGTCTGTATCTTTTCTCCTTTCTTTCTTAAGCCTCCATTTTTAAACATACTGGAACCTGTTTAGAGTTTTCTCCCATTTGGACTTCTTTTATTGCATATCTCTACTCTTTTTTGACTGCAAGAGCCTTTAAACTGTTAAGCCACAGCAGCTAGGACCTCTGTCATAGCTTTAGTGGCTGGCTCTGCCCACTTCTNGGGTATTTGAGAGCCAAACTTAAAGCTTGCAGGCCTGGTCAGAGGTAGATGACCAAGAACTGCATTCAATCCCCCAGCTCTGGAATGCCAGTGTCCTGCACTGTTGCAGGTGTTTTCACTTATTTTTTTCTACTTAGTATGAAAAAGGCTATTTAAGTGCTTTGCTCTATGACAGAGTTTCCTAAAGGAACCTTATCCATTTTTTGTTTTGTTTTGTTTTTATTAGTTTTCTCAGGCCCTATGTGGATATTTGGGCCTCATGTTGGTATGCCAAAATGTAATTGTTTTTTGTTTTGTTTTGTTTTGTTTTTTTCCTCTTTGGGGGTCTGCCACCCAGCCCCCAAATAAACACACAGAAACTTATTCTTACTGATGAATGCCTGACCTTAGTTTGACTTATTTCTAATCAGCTTTTCAAACTTAAATTATCCCATTTCTCTTTAATTATGGTTTGCCTCTGTACATATTACCTTTCTTTATACTATATGCTTTCTTTTCTTCTTATTTCATGGCTGGCTATGTGGCTGGGTATTTGGCCCCTGGTATCCTCCTCTCCTTATCCTTTTCTTGCTCCTTGCTCTTCTCTTTTTTTTCTAGTCTAGCTTTCTCCTCCTATTTCTTCTCTCTGCCTGCCAGCCCTATCTATTTCTCTTTCCTGCCAACCTATTGGATGTTCAGTTCTTTATTAGATCAATCAGGTGTTTTAGACAGGCAAAGTAACACAGATTTACAGTTAAACAAATGCAACATAAAAGAATACAACACATCTTTGCATCATTAACAAATATTCCAGAGCATAAACAAATGTAACACATCTTAAACTAATATTCTACAACAAGGGAGCCTGAATGGGACTGACTTTGGCCCTCTGTATATATGAGATGGTTGTGTAGCTTGGTCTATTTGTCGGATTTCTAATAATGAGAGCAGGGGCTGTCCCCTGGTGCTTTGGCTGGCTATTGGGAACCTATTCCTCATGCTAGATTGCCTTTCCCAGACTGAATACAGGGGGAGGTGCTTGGCTTTACCCCAGATTGATAGACTATGCTTTGCTGATGCCNAGGGGAATGCCATTTCTGAGTGAATATGGAGGAGGGGTACACAGTGCGGGGTGGGGTAAGAGAGGAAGATGGGAGAAAGAATGGGAGGAGAGGAAGGAGGGGAAGCTGTGGTCAGGATGTAAAAATTTAAAAAATAAGCATAACCAGTGAGGAATGTTGCTTCCTGGCTTGCTTCTTGTGGTTGTTCAACTTGCTCTCTCATACAAACTAGGACCAGGTAACTGCCCAAGAGTAGAATTGTCCACAATGAGCTTGGCAGTTTCAGACAAATCACTAATCAAGTAAGCACCACCAGAGACATGCCCATAGGGTAATCTGAAGGAAGAAAATACTTAATTGTGGTTCCCTCATCCCAGATGACTACTCTAGTTTGTGTCAAATTGACAAAATCCACCAGAGAATAGAACCCTTATTAACTTGACAGGCAAAGACATCACTATTAAAAACAACCTTTATTTTCTTGTTATTTCTAAGATCTCATATTAATATCATAATATAAAGCATGGTATAACTTTAAAAGCCCTGCAGTCTTTAAAACATTTGAACACTTTAAAAGTTTTGTCTCTTTAAAATACTCAAACTCNATAGCAGATTCAAAGACAAGATACATATGTCCTTATTTCAAAAATGAAGGACCAAGGCACAGTTACAGTCAGATTGAAGCAAAACCCAACATTCTCTAGTGCAAATCAAATAATGTAACTCAGTCTCTGGCCTCTGGAGCTCACTCATGGTCTTGGCTCACAAAGGGCTTGGGCAGTTCAATTTACCTGGCTCTGCAAGCCACAGCACACACAGCTTGTCTCATGCTTAGGTGAGCTCCACCCCATAACTGCTGCAGTGTTGGTGGTCATCCACAGTAGTCATGATATCTTCATCANGCTGGGGCCTCCACTACAACCGATGCTTTACNTGTACTAATAGCCTCTTAATGGCATCTTCAGGGACTCTGGCCTTACCTCAAATTCTCTACATTACCTATTCAATCATTATGTTTTTTCTGAAAGACATATATAATTAACCAGATTTGGCTGTCATCTTGAGATGCAGTGTTGGCTCCCTCTGGACCGCATCTGTGTGTAAACCCTAAAGAAATACTTCTTAGATTTCACCTTAATAATACTGGTTTCCTATTAACCACAGATGATTTTTTTTCAGACCCATCTAACTATATCTCAGTGAAGCAAAAGTTTAGCTTCAGAGGTGCTGGTCTCTCGTCAATCACAGCTGATTCTTCAGCCCTAAATGACCAGAAACTACAGATTTTAAATTCAAAATATCACACAAATATTCAAAAACTGGAGTCTGTGGGGGACTCTCAAGCTTCCCTCTGAAATTTTGCAAAGAGAACATCCATTATCAGCATTCTTATCATCCAAACTTCCCTCAACATCTCATTAAGCAGGGCCAAAAGCTCCAAACCCTCTACCTTTCATACACAAAACAGTCCAAGGCTTTACGCCACATGGTCATATCCATTGAAATGGGTACCAATTTCTGTTAGTGACTTTCCCTGTTGCTGAGATAAAACATTGACCAAAGTAACTTGGAAAACAAAAGGTTTATTTCGGCTTACAGGTTGTAATCAGTCATTGAGGAAAATCTGGACAGGGAATCCAGGCAGAAATGGAAGAAGAACCATGAAGAAATGATGCTTATTGACTGGCTTCTCATGGCTTTCTCAACTTCCTATTTTATACAATCCAGGATGACAAGACTCACAGTGAGGTAGGCTTTCCCATATTAATCATTAATCAAGAAAATGCCCCACAGACATGCCCACAGGCCTATCTAATGGAGGCAATTTTTGAGTTGAAGTTTCCTCTTCCCAAGTGACTCTAGTTTGTGTCATGTTGACAAAACTAACCAGACAATGAGAATCACAGCAAAATTATAAACTTCCCATTTTGTAAATTTGCCCCCTAGGGGACACTGTTTCTAAATAGGAAATGACTTTTCTGTAGATTAAAAAGAAAGATGAAAAAACCTACTTTCTCTACTGCTTAAGCAAGAGTCCTGACTGAGCATATTTAGACAGCAACAGAGGAAGACTCTCAGATGCCAGAGGAAGGCTGATTGCCAAGAATGGCTCTTCCTGCCAGTCCCGTCAAGCTCCCTATGATAAAGGCATCTTGGTATCCTTAAGCTCAGAGCAATCTCTGTACACTTCCCTTGGTGTCCTGGTTATATTTGTTTTCTAGAGATCTCCCAGGCAGGAGAGAGCTGCTTCCTGCTCACCATGGTGACCTTGCTGTGCATACTGAAGCTTAGAGTGCTCTGTATCACTCTGCTTTAGTCTGTCTTCACAGAAAGAACACTGTGCTGTTTCACTCTGAACAGAGACTTTCCTATTGGCTGAGTTCCCCACATGGCACTGAAGNTGCAGGAGAATGCAGAGCCCAGGCAGTGCCTTGCCTGATGGCTCTATCTGTGCATCTGCAGCAGCTGTTCTGGAGCTGAGGGGCAGCTCCTCATCTCCTGTCCCTCAGGGTCTTTATCTGCATGTGCAACAACCTCATCTGGGTCTCTAGCACCTCCTGCAGCTCACACCAGGAAGGCAGCCTGTCTCTGGCATGGAGGGCTTTCAGACTGAGTGCAGGAAGGATGGAAACTCCTTTCCCCTGAGGATCCTCTGATAATGGGGCTGAGGGAGCTGGGTGCTCCTCTGTCCTGAGTCACAAGGGCAGACCTGGACAAAAACCACCTGAGACTTGCTGAGTAAAAGACCAGGGTCCCAGTTTCAGGCACTCTCAGGGATTTGACATGCTATGTAAAACTTAAAAATACCTTCCTCTATTGTTACAAATGCATGCACAGTGCATTGTCCCCTCTAGTCACCATGTGCTCTGGCACACCAGAGGTGCTGCACCTGTCACTCTGGTCACTCTCTTATTTAGGGACTTTGATTTGTTTTTCCCACTCCACCTTCTCCTTATGGGTCCTTTAAAAAGATTTACCACAAACCTTGGTTGTAGCAAGAGTGTCCAAATGCAAATATTTTTATCTATTACAAGAAAAGAAGATCATTACATCTATATTACATAATAATTAATAATGATAATAATAATAAGCATCTCCTTTAAATTAATTCATAGGTCAATAAAGATATTTTAGTCAGAGCAGGCATCTATTTTCTGGATATAATATTGAGTTAATCTTTCTATACCATTCCCCAGGCTCTTGTTGATACAGTTGAGAGACATTTTCTTCTTAGGAAGAACTGGTAGCTTCCTCCTCAAAGGTCTCTCACATGTCTTACAAGCCCAATGTCATTAAAAAAGAACCATCTCCCCNCACTGCACTCCACCCAGACTCTCAGCCAGGTCTGGTTTGGGAGGAGCTTCAGACTCAGAAGGCTGGGAGGGAACTCTGCAGTGTCTGGCCTGGCAGAGTTCCTGGGTGGAGCTACTGGTTGCAGGAGGAGGGACACTTCAACAGCCATCCTGACAGCACAGCCCAGGGCTTGGTTCCTTGCTTCTGTCTCCAGCAGCCACACAATCACCATGAAGAGGCTGCTGTGCTCTCTGCTGGGGCTGCTGTGCACCCAGGTTTGCTGTGAGTNTGGCTGTCCACATTCAGGGGACAGAGAGGGTTCTGCTCAGCACATGGAGGGCTNGGGAAGCAGCTCAGGAGTCCTGCAGAGCTCCCATCTTCTCAGAGGATATGGGAATGTGTTCAGGGTTCTGTAGATGCTCAGTGACCTCCATCTGTGTCTCTTTCTCTGTTTCTAACCAGGGGTGAAAGGGCAACAAGTGAAGCAGAGTCCTGTGTCCTTGGTCCTGCAGGAGGGAGAGAGTGCAGAGCTGCAGTGCAACTTTTCCACCACTGCAACCCAAATGCAGTGGTTTTACCAAAGTCCTGGGGGACACCTCATCAGCCTGTTTTACAATCCTTCTGGAACAAAGTGGAGTGGAAGACTGACATCCACGACAGTCTCTCAGGAACGCCGCAGCTCTTTGTACATTTCCTCCTCTCAGACCACAGACTCAGGCACTTATTTCTGTGCTATGGATCCACAGTGCTCCCCACACACCTGCAACCAGAACACAAACCTTCAGCTGGGTGAGTGTGGTCTTTCCCTGTCACAAGACATCAAGAAGCCACCACAGAACATCTGTCTAGTTTAATGCCCTTTTTATCTTTTTTTTCTTCATTTCTCAATATATACTCCCTCCCGAAGCAGAAATGTTCAACTTAGAACTAACAGAGAAGCTGATGAGAGGACTGAATTCACATGATCATTTAAGTCACAGTTTGCTAAAGTTGTAAAGGGTAAGGAGCAAAAGGAAAGAAAGGCAAAGGCAGTCATCCACATCAAACTACTGTGGACAATGATACAGCTTAGTTGTGTCTCAAGCACATTCAGTCCTGACCACAGCATGTTGTGTGATATTTTGTTGGTATTCTGACAGATAAAGCTTGCCTGGAGATCAGAGGGCAGAGCTAGCCAGTAGTTAACCATAGAGGCCAGGCAGTGGTAGCACACACCTTTAATCCCAGCACTTGGGAGGAGAAAGCAGGAAGATCAAGAGTTCAAGGCCACACTGAGCTACAAGAGATTGAACCAGTCTAAAAGAGAAACAGAGCCAGGCAATGGTGGCTCACGCCTTTAATCCCAGTCCTAGGGAAGTGGAGACAGGAATATACAGGTGAAGACAGGATCTTGTCCTCATTCCATCTGAGGATTTGTATAAGTGAGAACTCTGTGGTGGCTGGCTGCTCTGCTTCTCCGATCTTCCAGCTTTCACCATCGATATCTGACTCCAGGTTGTTATTATTAAGACTAATTAGTATCATGCTTCAACAGTGGGCCACAGCAACAGCAGACACATGAACCTGACCTATTGATGCAGTATGAAAACATCCCCAAATGTTCCTATGCTGTTAAACAGATGTGAGCAGCACTTACGGTATATTTTTCCCTCATCTGCCTAAGTCCTGTTCATATCCTTGGAGTTTCCCTGAACTAGGAACCTGCCATATTCTGAAGAGTGGTCTCTGCATGTTTAAAAATATGTCCTTGGCTGGATGGATATCTGTGAGTTCTCCTTGTTTTATAATGTTGCTATAGTCTATTTTCTTTTTGTTCTTCTTTTCAGTGTTCTTAGTTATTATTACCATTAAGCTACTGGAGTCTCCAACTGTTATTGTTAAATGATCTCTTTCTACTGAAGCTCAGTCAGATTTTGCTTTATGTATTTGAAAGATTATTAGGTAAATATATAAGTATTGTATTTTCCTAATGCATAACATTTATTTTGTTTATTTAGGATTCAATCCAGGAAATCACTCTGTCACTGATCTATCTCCCTAGCTTTGAGACTGATTATTTGGCTGCCTTCCTGTGCTCCTTTCCATACACCCCATTTAGGTAGGGATGTCTAGTCCATGTTGTTAGCTTCATTCTCCCTGACCAAGCGACCATAACTTCCATCTCTAGCTGAAGTACCTAGACTCCTCCCAACTGAACTCTACCCACCCTGCCAACACTACCCATCCAGCTATACACCTTTACTTTCTCCTTTAGGCAGACACCAGATTTGCAGCACTATCCAACCCAACCCTGCAACACAGGACCACCCCTCTCTAGGGAGAAGCCCTAGACCAGCAACTCCACACATCCCTGCTATGTGCGAAGGTACACATGGTGTCTAACCCATCTGCCCTTCCTGCACATCTTTTGGCATACTCCCCTTCAGGTAGGGACTTCCAGTTCTCTCAAACAAACATATCCAGATGCACTGAGCACCCTTGCCCCTATCCTCAACCTGGGAGACTAGACTCACCCCCAAACTCAACTCCGTCCACCTACACTAACTCTACCTATCCTCACTGTTCATAACCCTTCTGTTGGCAGACACCAGACTCACTATGCCAACTCTACTAGTCCCTGAAACCAAAGAAATGTCCCTCTCCAGGAAGGAATACTAAACCCACTCTTTCAAACTCACCTGAAGATCATGTGTCTCATACCTGCCCTTCTTCCTCACCCTCTTTTTGTGTAGGGAAAACCAAATTCACCATTCCTCATTACTTGAGGAATCACCAATTCCACCAACACTCATTACCTGTGGGAAATCATGAGCACCACTCCCAAACTCCAAAAATCTAATTGTGAGACTCCTCTAACTCTTCTAACAGAAGGTCTGCTCCTGTGTTTAGAAACCTCATTTCACTTGAGCTGAGTTGGGACTCTTTAATCCACTTTGAACATCAACACTGATTTTCCCAAAGACTGAATCCTGAACCCCAGCTAGCTAGACAACTATCTAACCACAGCTTCAAACACCAATTTAACAAAATAAAGGTATTATGTCCATACTAAGACACAGTAGCAATGACCTAACTCCAGATGCCTAGGTCCCATTGCAAACACACAAACATGAAAAATCAAAATAATAAGGCTCTACAAAAAATTAGCACTACCGTAACTAATGTCCCCCAAGAAAAGTGACTTAGATGGTATACAAGACAATGATTTCAAAATAGCAACAACAAACATGATCAAAGAACTCAAAAGGATAAATGTTGGAATAAAGACTCAAAAACATAAACCATTGGATGAAATAATGAAAACAATTCATGGTATGAAAACAGAATTTAATAAATAGAATTTCTGAAAAAATCCAAAATTAAATAAAACTTGAAATGAAAGTTCAGGAATTCAAAAAAATATTCAGAGGTAAGCTTCACAAATAGAGTGGATCAAGTAGAAGAGAGACTATTAAGTCTTGAAGTTAAGGTAAAAGAATTGAAGTGCTCAGAAAAAAAAATGTCNAATCAAGAATAGGAGGAGGAGGAGGAAATGAGGAGGAGGAGACCCACATAGAAACTCTGGACTAGTATTTAAAAATGTATAAATAATGCATATAGAAGGAAAAGAGACTCAGATCAAAGGCAAAGAAAACATTTTCAACAAAATTGTAGATTTAAACTTCCTTAGCCTAAGGACAAAGATGCCTATCAAGATCCAAGAGACATACAGAACATCAAATAGAACCAGAAAAGTAACCCCTATGTCATATACTCATCAAAACTTAAATTTAAAAAACAAAGAAAATATATTGAAAGAAGCAAGAGAGAAAGCTCAAGCCACATACAAAGCTGGCCTGTCAGAATAACAGCGTATTTTTCAATAGAGACCATGAAACCCAGAAGGCATGGGGCAGACGCTCTACAAGTTTTGAAAGACCATGAATGCCAGCCAAGATAGCACCCAGCAAAACTATCAGCCATAATTGAAGGAAAAGGGAAAAATTTCTATGCTAAAAATAGTCTTAAATAATACATAACCAATAAGCAAGTTCAACAGAAGATGCTGGAGATAATATTTAAGTCTGAAGAGACAATTAAACAGGCTCAAGAAGGCATAAAAAATAGTTTCGGCAACTGAATCAAAAGAGGTCTGATAGAAAAATCACAAAAGCAACAAAATGACAGTAACTAATACAGACTAACAGATTGGATCAGAAAGCAAGATCCAACTTTTTCCTGCTTCCAAGAAACACACCTCAGAACTGATGGATACCACCTTAGGATGAAAAAAGATATTCGAAGCAAATGAACCATGAAACAAGGATGTGTAGCTATTCTAATATCTGACAGGACTGACTTCAAAGAAAAACAGTCAGAGGACATAAGGAGGGACACTTTTAATATATTTATTTAATATATTTATTAAATATATTATTTATATAACATATTATATATTATAAATAAATATATTTAATATATTAATATTTATTATTAATATATTAAAGGAAAAATCCAACAACAGGATGACGTACATGCACCAAATGCAGGATCACTCATTTCATAAAAGAAGCAGTATTCAACTTAAAACCACAGATCAGCTCCAGTACAGGGATGGTGAGAAAAATAACTAAACAGACAAACTGTAAGCAGAAAGCGATAATTAAAATCACTTCTGAAATTAATGAAATATGAATGTAAAACTATGAAAATAATAAGGAATACTACTTTGGAAAGATGAGCATTATTGACAAAACTTTAGCCAAAGTAACCAAAAGAAAAGGACAGAAGTCTACTTGATCATGATGGGTGATCTTTTTGATGTGTTCTTGGATTCAGTTTGCAAGTATTTTATTGAGTATTTTTGCATCTATATTAATGAGTAAAATTGGTCTGTAATTCTCTGTCTTTGTTGAAGCTTTGTGTGGTTTGGGTATCAGGTTGACTGTGACCTCATAAAATGAATTTGGCAATGTTCCTTCTGTTCCTATTTTGTGGAGTAATTTGAGGAGTATTGGAGTACTGGTATTAGCTTTGAAAGTCTGGTAGAATTCTGTGCTAAAACCACCTGGCCCTGAGTTTTTTTTTTTTCGTAAACTTTTAATGAGAGCTTTTATTTCACTAGAGGTTATAGGTCTGTTCAAATTGCTTATCTGATCCTTGATATTAAGGTGTGTGAAACAATTTGAATAGTATTGGAATTAGCTCTTCTTTGAAAATCTGGTAGAATTCTGCACTGAAACCATCTGGTCCTGGGCTTTTTTTTT